>PVIW01003849.1:0-152968 GCA_004026585.1 Noctilio leporinus | reverse complement strand
CGCCGGCCTGCGAACCCAAAGGTCGCAGGTTCGATTCCCCAGCCAGGGCACATAACCAGGTTGCAAACCAGGTCTCCAGTCAGGTCTGTGGCTGGAGGCAGGTGAAACGCAACCATACATTGATGTCTGTCTCCCTCTCTGCCTCTCTCCCATCCCCTCTTTCTAAAAATAATGAAATAAAATCTTTAAAAAAAAAAAACAAAACATAGCTAACTTACTGCCTTTATTCCAAAATACACACTCCAGCTAAGCTGGCCAACTTCAAATAATTTTGAAATTCTTCAGAACTGGTATAACTGAATTGTTAACCTTCCTTCCTAGTCTGTCCTAGCCTGTTTGTTTGTTTGTTTAAGATGTTTTTAAGAGAAGGGTTGGGAGGGAAAAATAAAGAAAGAGCAACACCAATGTATGATTGCCTTTCACTTGCCTCCAGCTATGGACCTGGCTTAGCAACCTGGTATGTGTCCTGACTGGGAATCGAACCGGCGACTTTTGGGTTCACAGGTCAGTGCCAATCCACTGAACCACCAGCCAGGGCTATTTCTGTAAGTGGTTACACTTGCCTTCTGAATGAACAAACCTTTAACATCTTCTGTTCCAAAATAAAAGTAACAAGTTAACTGTGATAAACTTAAGTTGAGACTAGAGCAGCAGAGGTCTCACTTTAAAATTTTCTTTTTATTTTTATGCATAGGGCATGGCTTGAATCAGTTTTATTTTCACATATATATACATATATGTGAAAATAAAATACAACCTGTGGAAAGAGATCTTTGGAATATTCTCTAAATACTCTACTTCTTGCAGGTCTCTTTTTCCCAGGTTATGGTCACTAACTTAACTTAGTTCATAGCACTTTGCAGAGCCAGTGTATGCTGGCAGGGAGCTGGTTCTAGGGGTTCCAATGCTTTCCAGTGTTTCTGTACCAGTCTCTACATATGGCTAAAACCTCAGGATTTTCCCTCAGTCTTCTTTCTTCATGGTACTAGGAAAACCTCTTTACTGTCCTGTCTTCAGGATCCTCTGCAGGAAGAACTCTTTTGCATGGCGCATCTCAGCTCCTCCTCACAAGGGATGATTTTCTTACACCAAAAACCTAGAATCCACCTATCCCAATCTCTCTTGAAGTCTGTATCCTGAGTCACTAGCCCAGGAGGAAGCTTGAGTTTCTCTTCTCCTGCCAACCTCCTCCTCTTACGGCCTTCCCCATCCCCCTTAAATTGTACAAGCTTATGACAGTTTGTACTTGGTCAGCCAATGGACAGAAGAGTTGGAAAGAATTTCTGAACTTTAGCCCACCAGTTATCTGGTTTGAATAACCTACTGAGAGCTAAAACTGGCACCTGTTGCCCCATGCCTTCAGGGTAGCCCAATGGGGCAAGAGTGTGTGTGCCACCGTCTGGGTATTGGGCACTGAGTGGAATGTGGGTGATGTTCATGTCACTGGCTAGAGTTTCAAGAGTCGGGCAGAAGTTAACTACTATTTTTTTGGCTATGATCTCTTATCCCCACCCCTTTTTAAATTAAATAATGTATCAAAATTAATAATTCAAGTCCTACCTTCAAAATGAATTTTTTAGCATTGTTTAGCAAAAATAATAAAAACCCAAAAATTTTAACCATCAAAAAAAAAAAAAAAAACAGAAGTATTACAGGTAGTTCTACTTCAAGTTTTCTAAAAATCATCATTAAATCAGAAAAATTAGTGAATAGTAATGTCTGGAATTTACAGAACTCCTATCTGAATAAATTAATCAGCCAGAAATGCTAGAAATTCCTTAACAAAACAGCTTCTAAAGTCTGTCCAGGTTTTTAAATTCCACCTTCTTTCTAACAATCTTTGTTCTCAAGATAATATACTCTTGAACCAGACCTACCTAAGCGTACAGTCCCAATGTATGGTTTGGTTCTCTTTGACCCATCTGAAGAGAAGAGACTGAGCATAAAGCTTACCAATCAAAATACTACAATTCTCAATTTGGGAGGGAGATGAAGAGGGCAGATGGTAGGAAAATAAACCTTTGTTTTTGTAACCGGTATAAAGAAGGGAAATCATAATTTCAACTATATTCAAAGATTGTAGAACACAAAAATATATTCTGCAACCAAGTACATTATATCAGTATTCATTATAATAAATATATCAATTTTGCAACATTTATCACTCTAATTCCAATTAAAATAGTAAAAAAGGAAGGCAGACAGGCAGGCAACTTCGATGCTCTGTCCTAAAGGAATTCTTATAATTAAAGCCAGTTCCACTATATTCTTAAGGATATAGCACCCCCTACAGCTCTCTAGGTAAAAATGCAAACATTTCCAATAAAGCATTGTCAAATTCTTTAATACTTTTTTTAATTTTATTTTATTGTTGTTGTATTACATCCATCCCCTTTTAATACTTTTTTAAAGGCTTTATTAATAACATATTGTGAACAGCTAACTGCCAAATATATGTTTGTCCTTTCATTTGCAAATTCTTCATTCCTACCATCTTCCCCAAGTCAGCACGCTGAATCTGCAAGAACTAAAGTTGTAATTTTACTTAATTTAAATGACCACACATGGGGACTGGCTACCATAATGGGCAGCACAAATCTACGGTATGTTAGGTGCTTTGGACATAACAGTGCTTCAGTGATAAGCAAAACCAAACAGAATCCCTATCTGCATGGAGCTTACAAGCCATGAGGAGTCAATCATAGAATCAACAAGTTACATAAAATTGCATGTGTAATAAATGTTACTAAAGAAATGATACTAAGGAAAATAACGAGCTAGTTCAATATGGTCAGGTTTTTTGACAAATTAAACCACTGCACTGAGATCCAAGGAATTAAATGTTAACTAAGCAAAACAGGGAGCAGGGTGTTCAAAGCCAAAAAAAAAAAGTGTGCGTGTAAGGTTCTAGAAAGGGATGGATTGTGATGGACTGGAGTGTGACGTGAGAAGTGGCATACAACCCAGCTCTTAAAAGGGCCCATCCTTGATCTTATACTCTTGTCACCATCCTAAAATTCCTAAATTGTTTTTTACACTTGAACTTGTAATTTGTTAAGTGAAGCCCATTGGACTATCTGCAAGCTGCGAAGACAGGATGGTGGCCAAGCCCAAATGCGCTTGCCTCCAGGCAGACCGGGAAACACAGGCCCCCAGGGCAACTGGGGTGGAAGTTGCACCCACAATGAGAACAGCTGGCCTGTCTATCCCAAGTGTTAACCGCCCCACCCTGAAACTGCAACAGGAAGTCAGGCAGTAAACTTTGACAGTAAATTACAAAACAAGAAGTACAGGTGGACACTGCTATAGAGCATCAGGGACTTATTAGAATTTCTTTAAAAAGTTATAATCTCTAGTTCTCAAAACTGCTACAGCAAAGCAAATGTTTACAATTTAGAAATAGAAATTAAAGATCATGCATTCCATAGAAAATAATGCTATTTTAATAAGTTCTGAACAAACCATTTATTATTTTTTAAAGATTTTATTTACTTTTAGAAAGAAAGGAAGAGAGAGAGAAAGGGAGAGAAACATCAAATGTGTAAGAAATACACATCCTCAACTGGGGACCTGGCCTGCAACCCAGGCATGTGCCCTGGCTTGGAATCAAACTGGTGGACCTTGGTTTTGCAAACCTGTGCTCACTAGCCAGGGCCAAACCACTTTTTAGTAATAAGAAAGATGACTTTACTTTTTTCTTGTAACTGAAGGTGCAATGCCAGGATGTAAACAGGCATTTCTAATGATATGCAAGCCACTAAGCTACTTCTAGTTTCTTATATTACCTGTACCAAGTAAGAACTGTCAGAGGAAATATTAAAATCTTCTATAAATTTACATCTAGTCCTGGCTGGTGTGGCTCAGTGGAATGAGCACCAGCCTGTGAACTCAAGTGCTGCTGGTTCCATTCCCAGCCAGGGCACATACCCAGGCTGCAAGCCATGTCTCCAGCCAGGTCCCCAGTTGGAGGCAGGTGGGGTGCAACCATGCATTGATGTTTATAGATAGATAGATAGATAGATAGATAGATATAGATATATAAAGACAGACAATCTGCCTCCCTCCTGTCCCCTCTCTCTAAAAATAATAAAAATTTTTTTAAATAAATTTACATTTAAAATTAAACTAAGACATAAAAATCTCATTATGTGGTTTAGGGGGAAAATGTTCTGCGAGAATCATCAGCTCTAAGTGTATTAAAATTTATATTAATAAATAATCAGAAATTTCCCCAATGTTGTCTTAGCCTATAAAATAACAGCTCTAGGAATAGCTGCATCAGCAGGAAGACACTACTAAAAATAAAAATTATTAAGTTACTTGCAATTTTGCATTTGCCAAAAGCAACTGGAATCACTTTCGATTATAATGACTGAAAATTAACTTGCTAAAAGTACAACTTTCATAATCTAATGTATTTGCAGAAAAACAAGCCAAAAATACCTTATGACCAATCAAGATATGATATCTTGGCCAGTGTGGCTCTGTTGGTTAGAGAGTCATCCCATAAACCAAAAGCTACAGGTTCAACCCCCAGTCTGGGTATGTGCCTGGATGGTAGGTTCCAGTCCCAGATGTGGTGCACATCATGGTTCTCTCTCACGTCAGTGTTTCCCTCCCTCTCACTCTCTCCCATCCTTTCACTCTCTCTTTAAAATCAATAAGCACGTCCTCTGATGAGGAAAAAAAAAAGATATCACAGACATGGTATTTACTGTAATATATAAAGTTATGAAAACAAAATGTTACTCTTTGGCAATTTATAAATTTGTTATACTCAGGAAACACTCCTATTACATTCTAATAAGGTTTTCCTTTTTTAAAGGAAAAAACTTCACACTTTAAAACCTTTGATGACTTTTTCCTGCCTTTTTTAAAAAAATTGTATTTTTTTTAAAGAGAGGGGAAGGGAGGGAGAAACAGAGGGAGAGAAACATCAACTGGTTGCCTCTCACGGGCCTCTAATCAGGGTTCTGGCCTGCAACCCAGGGATGTGCCCTGACTAGGGATCAAACCAGCAACATGAGCCACACCTCCCAGGGCTTTCCTGTTTTTTGAACTAAGGACCCCACAAATTCTGTGGGCAACCCTGGTTGGAAAACAAATACAGTGACAGATATACTCTCAGGCTGGACTCAGGGAAGGCCAAAAACTCTTGCTGAACTCCGTGCCTACTGAAACAGCCATGAAAATGAGGGGATGGAATGAGACATGGTCCCGTAAATCAGAACCTTTATATTTAAACATGAGTTTGCAGTTGTAACAATTATCCAAAGATTGACTGTGCACATTCTAAACTTGGAAAGCCCCTCCTCTAGAATATTCTTTTTTCGTCACTTTATAGTGGGCCTGATTTTTCCCACAATTCCAAGTGAATACACCTTGGCCTAACTATAGATATAGTAAATCTATATCCCTTCTCCAAGATTAAGTTTTATTTTCTTTGTAACAGCTCTTTCTCAAAAGCCTTTTCTTTCCCTTCATTTGCTAGGAAGGTTATGCTTACAGCAGTGATTAAACAATCTGCAAAAAATGGGATAACTGACATTAATGCAAAGCTACAAACCTAGTCTTTACTCATCCCAACCAGGTAGCTTTTAGGGTTTTTTTTTTTTTTTTTTTTGAGATTTTATATATTTATTTTTAAAGACAGGAAGGGAGGTAGAAAGAGTGGGAGAAAAACATCAATGCAAGACAGGAACATCAATTTGTTGCTTCTCATAAGCACCCCATCTAACCCTCAACCCAGCCGTGTGCCCTAATAGGGAATCAAAGCAGGACCCTTAGCTCTGCAGGACAATGTCCAACCAACTGAGCCACATTAGTCAAAGCACTTTTAGTTTTCTGATAAAAACTATACAACACTCAAGAAAACCAACACGAATTTTAAAAATACATGTAACATTCCATTTTATCAAAATTTTATTATTTGTAATACAATGTTTTTTTATATTGTAGAACATTTAATCTACATCAAAACTGAGAACACTGACCATACACAATCCCATTCCCTATGTAGCTATTCTTAAAAGTTTAGTATGTACGAGGTCTGTCCTGAAAGTATCGGTCCTGCAAACTATTTTAATTACATAGGCTTGATACTTTCAGGACAGGCCTCATATCTTCCTTCCAATTCTGCTTCTATGCATATACAAACATATACAGATATTTAGAAAACAAAAATAGATCACTTATTCTGTGCTATACTTCCTCCCTCACTTATTTTGAGCATCTTTCACTGTCTATTCAGGTATTTCCATTAAGAAATTACTACTTATTACATCCACATTTCTTGAGCGTTCCACAAAATTGCATTATATAAGAATACCACAGTTTATTCAACCTATTTCTTACAACTAGACATTCACCTTGTTTCAGTTCTGTGCTACTGCAAGGAACAATATATATTTGTATACCAAAGGCTTAAGGTGAAAAAGATAGGGTCAGAAGACATACAGATTTATTTTTATCCTCACCCAAGGACATTTTTTCCCCCTTTTTTTAAATTAATTTTTTGCTGTTCTATTATAGTTGTCCTATTTTCCCCTCATTGCTCTCCCCTGTTTTCATTGCTTTTAGAAAGAGAGGAAGGGTGAGACAGAAATATCCATGTGTGAGAAACATTGACTAGCTGCCTCCTGGCACAGCAAGATGGGATCATCTGCACCCAAGGCAGGGATCAAAACTGCAACCTAGATATATGTCCTGACTAGGAATAAAACCCATAACCTTGCAGTTATGGGACAACATTCCAACCATCTGAGCCACACAGGCCAGGGAAATACATAGATTTTTAAGGTTTTGGTACAACCTACCAAAAACTTGAGGCATTTTATACTTCCACTAGTATTCTCTACTTCCCCACCTTTACAATTTGAAATACCATTTTAATCATAGTTCTGGTTTTGATCTACTCCTTTCCAGCTTTCTATTCTCTTCCCATTACAGTGCTACAATGTTCCAGTTATTGCAGCTTTTGAGTACATTTCAACAACTGGTACATCAAGTCCCTCAAATCTTTTTATTTTTTGTCAAGTTCAGAAATTTAATGTTGATACATTAAATGTTGATACCTATCTTCTTTTAGGTATATTTTACTGATTATGCTATCAGTTGTCCCAATTTTTTCCCCTTTGCCCCCTCTGCCCAGTACCCCCATTCCCTCCAGCAATCCCCCCTTAGTTCATGTCCATGGGTTGAGTGTATTAAGTTCTTTGGCTTCACCATTTCCTTTACTATTCTTAACATCCTCCATCTATTTTGTACCTATGAATTATGCTTCTTAATCCTTGTACCTTTTCCCCCATTCTCCCCCTTTACCCTCCCCACTGATAACCTTCCATATGATCTCCATATCTATGATTCTGATCTTGTCTAGATGCTTGTTTAGTTTTATTTTTAACTTATTGATAGTTCTGAGTTTGTCATTTTACTGTTCAGTTTTAATCTTTTTCTTAAATAAGTCCCTTTAACGTTTCATATAATATAGGTTTGGTGATGAACTCCTTTAACTATACCTTGTCTGAGAAGCACTTTATCTGCCCTTCCATTTTAAATAATAGCTTTGCTAGATAGAGTAATCTTGGATGCAGGGCCTTGCTTTGCTTTTTATCACTTTGAATACTTCTTGCCAGCCCCTTCTTGCTTGCAAAGTTTCCTTTGAGAAATCAGCTGATAGTCTTACGGGAACTGCTTTGTAGGCAGCTCTCTTTCTCTTGCTGTTTTCAAGATTCTTTATCTTTAGCCTTCAGTATTTTAACTAAGATGTGTCTCGGTGTCGTCCTCTTTGGGCCTAGCTTGTTTGGGACTCTCTGTGCTTCCTAGACTTTCCCAAATTAGGGAAATTATTCCCAAATTATTTTCAAATAAGTTTTTAATTTCTTGCTTCTCCTTCTAGCATCCCTATGATTCAGATGTTGGCACTTTTGGAGATGTTCCTGAGTCATCCTAAACTCTCCCCATTTATTTTTTTCTTTTTGTTTAATTCTTGTTTCTTCATTTTGTTCTGGTTGAATGTTTATTTCTCCCTTATGTTTCAAATAGCTGATGTGAATGCTGGCTTCCTTCCCATCACTATTGGTTCCTTGCATATTTCACGTTGTACAACCTTCATTTCTTCCTTTATTTTGTGGCCATACTCAATCACATCTCTGGGCATCCTTATCACCAGTGTTTTGAACTATATATCTGACAGGCTGCCTATCTCCTTTTCCCTTAGTTCTCCTTCTAGAGTTTTGATCTGTCCTTTCATTTGGGTCATACTTCTTAGTCTCCTTAATTTGACAGCCTTCCTGTATTTGTTTCTGTGTATTAGGTAGAGCTGCTGTACCACTAACGTGGTAAGGGGCAAAGTCTTAGGTATTCCTCAGTACAGGGCAACCAGTTTCACCACACTATACGTGGGAGAGGGGTCAGAAAGGGAACAATGCCGCTTAGCTCAGCACCTGCTCTTTTTTCAGTCACTTCTTCCAGTTTCCATATGTGATGGACACACCTCTAGCTGATGCTCTGGTGATGGTTCCCTGAGTAGGTGAGCTTGTGTACGTTCTAGGTCTGTGGAAGCCCCTTAAACAAACTCTCCTGAGAGATGAAGAGTTTCTTCTAATGCCCCCACTCCCACTGGTTTTCACAACCAGAAGCTAAGAGGCTTTATTTGCCAGGCACAGTCTAGCCTGGGACTGGGTTCGCTCCCTTGGTCTCCACCCCAGCTTTTACCTGCCACGTATGAATGTAGGACTACTTGTTCCACCAGCAACAGCCGCAGCTGCTGTCTTGCCACCACCATGCATCTGCCAAACCATATCCTCTCCGCCCCCGAGCTCCGCTACACCTATCCGGATGAATATTTCTTCTTAAAATCTTTAAGTATTTGGTTGTTGTCAGACTTCCATACAGTTTGATTTTCTGGCAGTTCTGGTTGTTTTTTTGTTTTGAGATAGTTATTCTTATTATGATTGTGCAAGGAGGCAAAGTGTGTCTATCTTTCAAACCTTTTATTCTTTCATTTATTTTTAAATTTGCACCTAAGGATATTTTCTTTTATTTTTTAAACCCATGGAAATGGACAACATGTAGGACTGACTGTAAGAGGGGGAATGGGAAGTGTGGGGCAGGGGAAAAGTGGGGCGGGGGGGGAATGGGATGAATGTAAGATAATAAATGAAGTAAAATAAATAAAATAAAATGTATTTATTGCCCTGGCTGGTGTGGGTCAGTGGATTGAGTGCCAACCTGCAAACCAAAAGGTCACTGGTTTGATTCCCTGTCATGGTACCTGGGTTGCGGGCCAGGTCCCCAGTTGAGGGGAACATGAGAGGCAACCACACACACTGATGTTTCTCTCCCTCCCTCTCTCATCCCCTCTCTAAAAATAACTATTTTTTAAATAAAGATTTTAGTTATTTATTTTTAGAGAGCAATGGCAAAAGAAAGAGTCGGAGAGACATCAATATAAGAAATGTCTATTGATTGCACCCTAAGGAGGGACCAAGCCCACAACCCTAGCATGTACCCTGACAAGGAAGAAATGACAATCTTTCGCGTTGCTGAATGATGCCCAACCAACTGAGGCACACCAATCAGGGTTGTTTCTTGATTTCAGAGAGAGAAAGGAGGAGGGAGGAAGAGGAAGAGAAGGAATTGGGGGCGCACATGGAGAGAGGCATTGCTGTGAGAGGAAAACATTGACGGTTGCCTCATATACAGACTCCAACCAAGGATGAAACCTGCAGCCGAGGTATGTGCCCTGAATGGGAATAGAACCCATGACCTTTTGGTGTTGGGGAGGACACTCCAACCAACTGGGCAATCCAACAAGGGTCATTCTGTTTCTAAATGTTCTGTGTTATTCCTATATATTCTTCCCAATGTATTTTCTAACTATTTGAGAATTAGTTTTTATCTCCTGTCTCAAAAAAGGGTTGAGGAACTGCCACCCTAACCAAATGATTCTTTGAACTGAGAAATGCAGACTGCATTTAATTCTGATCTTCTTTTATATTCTCCAAATAAGCTGTATGGTTTTACTCATAAAATGCTGCTTTTTCTTAGTAAATTGTGCCCTATTATTTATTCCTACAGTTTTCATTCCTCATGGTGAGGTCTTTCTTTTCCATTTTAAAGCTAATCATTGTCGGTATAAAGGAAATTTTGCAATTGGTGTATTTGTTCTATATCCAATCACCTTACCAAAAACGATGTGTCTAACGGTTATCTAGTTACTTTCCTTGGAAATTTTTCCTGAACATCACCTGCAAATAATCATCTTCTTCACTTTTCTTTCCAATATTTATACTTACTCATTGTTATTATTGTACTGTACCTATCAGCTAGGCCCTCCAGAGGTAATGAATATTAGTTATATTAGAACTTCCTATTTTACTCTTTAAGAATACCACCTTTAAAAAAAAAAAAAAAGAATACCACCTTTTACTACAGTATAGGACAACCATCCCTCAGAACCATCAGAAACAAGTTGAATGGAAGTCCAACAACTACAGGAATGAAGTATGAGGCATTAGGGCGAAAGCAGGGGAGGGGGTGATGGCACAGCTTTCTCCCAGACAAAACAGCAGCAAATGACACAGTTCCTTTTATGAGCCCTCCCTGCACAGAGCCACAGAGCTGGCAGGTGGGTGACATATCTGAGACTCCATCAACTTGGCTCACAGTTTCCCCACCCAGCTTGCTGGCCCACCCAAGCTGTTTACAGTGTCTTTTGCTCATGAATGCCTTGTCTCAGCTAATGCTTCAGGTCTTCCTCAATCCTCTCAAGCGAGCAACTGCTGCTCTCAGCAAGCCTCCAGTCCCCTCTCACTAAGTTGCCCCAGGCCCAGCACTAGTAGCAGTCATATGCAGACCCATTTGGAGCTTATGCCAAGAAGCCCCAGAAAGAACATAGGCAGTGGCTGATCTTGGCCTGAACAACCCAAGAAAACCCAGTGGAGCTAGAGATCACACCAAAGCACATCCACATCCACATCCAACCACATCCACAAGTGACACACTCAAGGGGTGGACTCAGTGGGCTGAGTAAGTCCAGAGTTCTGCTGAAGTAAGTCCTGCTCTGTGCAGTGGGCCCATGCACAGGTGATCCTCCACCGAGGGCGGAGGATGATGGTCACTGATCACAGCCAATCCTTGCAGCCGACGGCCTGGATAAATCCCTCCCACTGACCTGCCAACAGCAATCAAATGTCAACTACAAGAAGAGGGTATACTCAGCCCACACAAAGGTCACAGCTCAAGTACACTGCCTGGGTGATAGGGGAAGCTATGTCACTGGACCCTACAGGACACCTACTACATTAGGCCATGCTATTAAGACAGGGAGCTCTACCTAACACACAGAAACAGAGGAGCTGCCAAAATGAGGAGACAAAGAAATATGGCCCAAATGAAAGAACAGAACAAAACTCCAGAAAAAAAAAAGAGCTAAACGAAATGGAAATAAACAATCTATCAGATGCAGAGTTCAAAACACTGGTTATAAGGATGCTCAAAGAACTTAGTGAGGACTTCAACGGCATAAAAAATGAAGGCTACGCTAATTGAAATAAAAAACAATTTACAGGGAATTGACAACAGACTGTATTACACCAAGAATTAAATCAATGACTTGGAGCATAAGGAAGCAAAACACAACCAATCAGAACAGCGAAAAGAAAAAAGAATCCAAAAGAAAACTGAGGATAACGTAAGGAGCCTCTGGGACAACTACAAGTGTACCAACGTTCGTATCATAGGGGTGCCAGAAAAAGAGAAAAAAAGAAGTTGGAAAGCTATTTGAAAAAAATAATTAAAGAAAACTTTCCCAGTTTGGGGAAAAAAGCAAACATGCCAGTTCAGGAAGCACAGAGTCCCAAACAAGAAGGATGTAGAGGGGCCCACTCCAAGACACATCATAATTAAAACGCCAATGATTAAAGAAAGAGAAATTTTACAAGCAAAGGAAAAGCAGTTAGTTACCTACAGAAGAGTTCCCATAAGACTGTCAGCTGATTCCTCAAAAAAAACTTTACCGGCTAAAAGGGACTGGCAAGAATTATTCCAAGTGATGAAAAGCAGGGACCTACTGTAAAGATTGCTCTATCCAACAACGCTATCATTTAGACATGAAGGACAGATAATGACCTTCCCAGACCAAAAAAGAAAAGGGAAGCGTCCATCATCACCAAACCATTATTACGTGAAATGTTAAAGGGACTTACTAAAGAAAAGGAAGATCAAAACTATGAAAAACAGAATGGTAATAGATACCTATCTATTAACAATTGAATCTAAAAAACAAACTAAGCAAACAAGAACAGAGACAGAAATCATGGTTGCCAGATGGATAAGGGAACAGGTACAGAGGTCAAGGGATTAAGAACTATTTATTGGTAGTTACATGGTAGTTACTGAATAGCCATGGGGATGTAAAGTACAGCATAGGAAATGGAGTAGCCAAAAACTTATCTGCATGACATATGGACATGAACAAAACTGTGGGGATTTCCTGAAGGAATGAGGAGTACTTGGTGGAGGGGGGCAAAGGGGAAAAAACTGGGACAACTATAACAGAATAATATAATTAAAAATAATAATAAACAGGTTCATATATAAAAATTTTTTAAAGGAAAATCAAGACAATAAATAAAGAATTCCTTGTACTTATGGTTCAAACAGATGCACTAAGTATAAATACTAAAATACTAGAGTTTTCCATTATGGTGTCTCTAAAATCATCGCACACTTTATAATTTATATCTAATCATTTTAAAAAAAGATAATGAAAACAAACTTCTTTCAAGAGCCATCTACCATAAGGTAAACAATTTAAGTGCAGAAGGGTATGGATCACATAATCCCATTTATGTAAACAAAAACACATTTTAAAAACTATGTATGAGCCCTGGCTGGTGGCACAGTGGATAAGGTGCTGGCCTGCGAACCCAAAAGTCACTGGTTCAATTCCCAGCCAGGACACATAACCAAGTTGCAAGCCAGGTCTCCAGCCACCTCTGTAGCTGGAGGCAGGTGAAAGGCAGAAATACATTGATGTTTCTCTCCCTCTCTGCCTCTCTCCCTTCCCCTCTCTCTAAAAGTAATTAATAAAATCTTTTTTAAAAAATAGAATATTCCCTTTCAGGGCAACATTTTAAAAAAATGATGTATGGATGCTCTTACATGCTTAGATATGCTTAGAGGTTTTCACTATAGATATGGAAGAAAGTCTTAAGAGTAAAATCTCTCAAAGGGAACCAACTGTGTGGGAAAACATATTTGTCAATGATACCTTAGACAAGGGTTCCAAAATATATTAAAAACTAATGCGACTCAACTAGGGAGACAGACAGCCCAATTAAAAAAATGGGCAAAAGACCTGAACAGGCAACTCGCTGAGGAAGACATATAAAGGGTCCAAAGGCATATGAAAGAATGCTCAACATCGCTAGCCATCAGAGAGATGCAAATTAAAACCACAATAAGATACCACCTCACACCTGTCAGAATGGCAATCATCAACAAATCAACAAACAAGTGTTGACAGGGATGTAGGGCAAATGGAACCCTCATACACTGTTGGTGGGAATATAGGCTGGTTCAGCCACTGTGGAAAACAGTATGGGGTTTCCTCAAAAAACTAAAAATGGAACTGCCTTTTGATCCAGCAATTCCACTACTTGGACTATACCCAAAGAATCCTGAAACACTGATTCATAAGAACCTATGTACACCAATGTTAATAGCAGCACTATTTACAATAGCCAAGTGCTGGAAACAGCCTAAGTGCCCATCAGTGGATGAATGGATCAAAAAACTTTGGTACATTTATACAATGGAATACCATACAGCAGAAAGAAAGAAGGAACTCCTACCCTTTGCAACAACATGGATGGAACTGGAGGGTATTATGCTTAGTGAAATAAGCTAGTCAGTGAAAGACAAATACCATATGATCTCACCCATTGCAAGACAGTAATGAACAAAACTAACAACAAGCAAAACAGAACCAAATATATGAATACAGTGAATAGGCCTCCAGTGATCAGGGGGGAGAGGGTTAGGGGGAGGGGGGAGGAAGAGGTAAGGAAGGGGAGCAGTTTAGACTAGACAAGAACCTAGTATAAAGGAACCATAGACATGGACAACAGGTGGGATTGACTTTGGGGGGAATGGGTGGGTGGGGAGGGGGACAGAGGGAAGCAAAAGGGGATGGATGTAATACAACAACAATAAATTTTTTTTTTTTAATTTAAAAAAAAGATACCACCTCACACCTGTCAGATGGTAATCATCAACAAATCAACAAACAAGTGTTGACGAAGATGTAAGGCAAAGGGAACCTTGGTGCACTGTTGGTGGGAATGCAGGCTGGTGCAGCCACTATGGAAAACAGTATGGAGTTTCCTCAAAAAACTAAAAATGAAACTGCCTTTTCATCCAGCAATTCCACTACTTGGACTATACCCGAAGAATCCTGAAACAGCAGTTCATAAGAACCTATGTACCTCTATGTTCATAGCAGCGTTATTTACAATAGCCAAATGCTGGAAACAGCCTAAATGCCCATCAGTGGATGACTGGATTAAAAAACTTTGGTACATTTACACAACGGAGTACTACACAGCAGAAAGAAAGAAGGAACTCGTAATCTTTGCAACAACATGGATGGAACTAGAAAGTATTATGCTTAGCAAAATAAGCCAGCCAGTGAAAGACAAATACCATATGATCTCACCCATTACAGGACAATAATGAACAAAACAAACAACAAGCAAAACAGAACCAGATATATGAATACAGTGCATAGGTCTTTAGTGGACAAGAGGAAGGGGGATGGGGGCTGGGGGGAGAAGAGGCAAAGAAGGGGAGCAGTCTAGTCAAGAACCTAGTATGCCTGGCTGGTAGCACAGTGGATAAGATGCCGGCCTGCGAACCCAAAGGTCACAGGTTCAATTCCCAGCCAGAGCACATAACCAGGTTGCATGCCAGGTCTCCAGCCAGCTCAGTGGCTGGAGGCAGGTGGAAGGCAACCATACATTGATGTTTCTCTCCCCCTCTGCCTCTCTCCCTCCCCCTCTCTCTGAAAATAATAAATAAAATCTTTAAAAAAAAAAAGAACCTAGTATGGAAGAACCATGGACATGGACAACAAGTGGGATTGACTTTGTGGGGGAGTGGGTGGGTGGGGAAGGGAACAGAGGGGAGTAAAAAGGGGATGGATGTAAAACAACAAAAAAATTAAATTTAAAAAAATAATAAAATCTTAAGAGATTTTATTCTTAAATCAAGGATAATATTTATAGTCTATCATTTATGAAAAAAAAAAACCTGTATTATGTATATTGTAAGAGTACAGGAAAAAGGATCCACGTATATTCAAACTTAATGTGGATTACTTAAGGAGAATAGTGAGGGGGAAAAAGAGAGGAGGAAGACTCACTTTTTATTCTACACATTTGTAAATTGTTGTATACTTTAAAACAATATGTTCCAATATTACTGTTAAAATTTATTCTTAAAGATTTCATTTATTATTTTTTTTTAGAGAGAAGGGAAGGGAGAGAGGCAGGGAGGGAGAGAAAACATCAATGTACAGTTGCCTTTCACATGCCTCTGGCTACGGACCTGGCTGTAGATCTGGCTGGAGACCTGGCTTGCAACCTGGTTATGTGCCCTGGCTGGGAATGGAACCAGCAACCTTTGGGTTTGCAGGCTGGTACCTTATCCACTGTGCCACCAGTCAGAGGCTATAATTTTTAAATTAACATGAAATGTACCTACAACACCAAATTTTCAGGCTTGTAAATGTAACCTACTAAATTCTTGGACAGCCCTGGCTGGTGTGGTACAGTGGATTGAGCACAGGCCTGCAAACTAAAGGGTCGCCAGTTTGATTCCCAGTCAAGGCACATGTGAGGGTTGCAGGCCAGGTCCCCAGTTAGGGAAACAAGAAGTAACCATGCGCTGATGTTTCTCCTCCTCTCTTTCTCCCTCCCTTCCCCTCTAAAAATAAAATACTTTTAAAAAATAAATTCTTGGACAAAGACTCTCACTGAGGAGAACATTAGCAAAGAAGTGTGGCAGACTTTCCTTTCTCTAGTACATATCTAATATCCTCTCAAAAATGTAAGTTAGGTATCTTAAGTAAAAGCCAATAACTAGAATCTCTTTTAAAAGACATTTTCAGGCTCTATTTAAACAATGTTCCATTTGCACAATTTTCACAATACTTAAGTAATTTCACTTGCATACTGTTCCTAATTTACAAAAATTCTCCCTCATTCTAGTTTTTTGACTTTCAAATTTATTTTCTAGTGCTCTGACCAGTGCAGCTCAGTTGGTTGGGCACTGTCCTGCAAAACAAAAGGTCACCAGTTCAATTCCCAATCAGGGCACATGCCTGGGTTGAGGGCCTAATCCCAGGGCGGGTGTGTGCAAGGGGCAACCAACCTCTTTATCTCACATATCAATGTTTCTCTCCTTCTTTCTCTCTCCCCTCCCCTCTCTAAGAATAAACAAATAAAAATCTTTAAAAATTTTTTATTTTCTAGCAAGTAACCTAACCTCCTTGAATCAGAAAATTAAGTAGTATTCTGTTACTACTTTTCTGGGGGTTACTCGTTCATGTTGAGACCTATAAAATCCATAAATATCAAAAATACTCTAAAGGGCCTGGCCACAGAGATTCAGTTGGTTCGGTAGCAGCCCGCAAACCCAAAAAGTTGCTGATTTGATTCCTGTTCGGGGCACTGGCCTTTGTGGCAGGTTCAGTCCTCAATCAGGGGGTGTACGGAAGGCAGCCAATCAATGTTTCTCTTTCACATCAGTGCTCTCTCTTTCTCCCTCCCTTCCTCTCTCTCTAAAAAATTTTAAATACTCTAAAGGGCCAATATACTACTTTACCTGGCAGCTCATCCAATAATCTAAATAGGATTGAATATGGATGTTCAGTCAAGTCAACTACAATATCCAAAAACACATTTCAAAATTTCCATCAAATGATAAAATATAACATTTACGGTATTATAACATGCGGAATCTAAGAAGCAACATGGTTCTGAAATGGAATTCTGGTGCTCTAGGTTCTGGTTCAGTCTTATCACTAATTTGTTCTGTGACCTACCTTTGGCAAGTCACTTCTACCTCTTTGAACCTCAGTTTCCCCATCTGTAGAATGGAAGGGAGAATGCTTAGACTAGGTTCTTATATTTCAAGGACTCTATTTCCTGAAAGAAGCTGATAAAAAGCTTTAGACCTATGGCCAAAAATGTTGTCTGCACAAAAAAAATGTGCTTACAATTTTTCTTCTGATATCTATCGTGAACTCCCTCAGACCTTTCGTATGAAAACATGCCTTAGGATTGTTCTACGCTAAAACTCTCCCACTGATTTTCATGAAAAGATACCAAATGGAAAAATTAAGCAAAAATAGCTGAAAGGCATCACTACTTACTTTGAATCCCACAACATATTAAGAGTTAAAATATATAACAAATTTCTGTAAATAAGGTTTCCTCAGATAGATATCCATCCCATCCACAGGTGAATAAATGAAAAAATCACCCACTCTTTTTTTGTAATATTCTTACGCTAAATAAGTGAAGGAGACTTAACAATCTTAGCTAACCCCAAATGAATTAATTTTCCTGTTTCTAGTCCCACTACCCTATAAATTAAGAATCACAGACTAATAACAAACAGATCTGAGTTAGAGTCCCCACTCTACCACTTCCCTTGAAAATCTGGGTCAATTACTTAGTATCTACACGTTTGAATCTATAAAATGAAAATGGAAGTACCTCATAAAACAACTTAGGTAAAAATGCTAAGTGCTTGGCATAGTGCCTCACACAAAGTAAATAGTTAATAAATGTGAACTATTATTCATAATACTTTTATACTGAGAAATAATACTGTAACTGCTAGTCTTACACATTTTTTGGCACACATTTTTAAATTAGGTCGAAATTTCTAAAACAGAATTTCCTATTTTTAACATTTTTTCCACAGTCTTCTCTGGAAAGATTAAAAGTATGTAAACTTCTGTCTATTCAAATATACAAGAGGTGGTGAGGTAGAATAAAAAGAAATACAGCTTTAGAGCCAGGCAGGTCTGAGTTGTAGACCTAACTCAGCAGCGCAATAATTATGTAATCCAGGCCATGTAAACTCTCTCAACCTTGTAAATCTGTTGCAAGGAGTACCAAGTATGTAAAGCACCAAGCACAGAATCTGGCATGTAATATGCATTCAATAAACAGCATTTATGACTATTCTTCTCAGCTACCCCTTACAGATGATAAAATCAGTTTGCAAGGGAAGAAGGAAAGCATAGGCAAGCACAAATCCTGATACTCAGGCCAGTGATGAAGGACATTAATTTTCTCTTATCAATAAGAGAAATAAAACTATGTGTTTTGGGTTACATACTCCTTCCAGAGTCTAATGAAAATGGGGCTCCTAAAAAAACTTCCCAATATTTCACAAAATTCTGAATACCAGGGACCTTGAGAAATTGTATTAAGACGAAGACTAGGTAGTTTTTTCTGAACTTAACTGCAAGAATCTGAAAACCTTAACTACTCAGTTTTGTGACAATATGACTCATTTAACTTTGCTCAGAATGAAGCAGGTAAATCCTACTTTTTATTATACTTCTCAATTTCATAACCTATCTGTTGTAAGCGAAAACAAACCTTGATAAAATGAAACTACAAGCTGTGCTAGAATTAGTTCAAATATTTTTAAATGTAATGTTCGAATACATAACCTAAACACCAAACCAAAAGGAAAATATGTCCAAAAGAATAACAAACCTGGCTACAGTTAATTCTTAGAAAGGGCTTATCAATTCAAGGAATTAAATGAGGTTCTAAATTCAAAAGACAAAATCTACAAACAAGGAAGTCATCATTTAAAAACCAAAACTGAGCCAGCAATATAGTTTCCTTCCCCCTGCAAGGAATCCTTTCTTATCCTTTATTTTTCCCAAATTCCCTGAGTGAATAGACCCTCATCTGTTTAACGTGTCGTGTTGGAATGAAGTGGAGGCGCAAACCACAGAGAGCACCAAAGTTTGGGCCCAAGGTCCTTGGTCCCAGAGTCTCCCTCCCGCTGCCGCTTCCCCACGTGCCGGCTGCAGGCCGGGACGCACCTGGGAACCCGCGGCACCAGGACACCGGAGTGCTAACAGTGCGAGGCCGAGACTCCCTCCCTCCGGACCAGTGCCCAGGGTGTGCGCAGTGCGATGGACCCCGCGGCCCGAGAAACCCTGTTCCCGCAACCACACAACCCCCTGGACAGACAGCCCCAGGACGGGGGGCAGGCGGCAGGACAGCAGCACAAGACTCCTGTACCACGCCACGCGCCGCCTCCCTCCGGGGCCCCCAGTCGGCCAGGCGAGCTCGGCGGGACCAGGCAGGAGCGGAGGCTGGGGCGGGGCGGAACGCTCACCATCAGAACTTTGGCCGCGTTCTCCAGCTGAGCGATCACTTCTGGGGGGCCCAGCGTCGCCGCCATCATGGTCTCTCTTCAATGACGCGCCATCCAGTGCATTCTGGGAGAGGTGCCGCTGCTGACCAATCGCCGCATGCCCCGCCCCCGTGCTCCCCAGGTGGCCTGGGACCCCTTCGGAGACTGGTAGGCGGAGCAAGGACGGTGTTGGAGGCCAGGTGCCCAACCTAGGAGGGGAAAGTGTGGGATGCGAGGTGGGGACCGAGT
Organism: Noctilio leporinus; assembly: GCA_004026585.1. Lineage (NCBI taxonomy): Eukaryota > Metazoa > Chordata > Mammalia > Chiroptera > Noctilionidae > Noctilio > Noctilio leporinus. The sequence continues at coordinate 133,261 of PVIW01003849.1, read as the reverse complement.
CTGGACTGGGATTGGGGAGCAGGGATGAGGCCTGGGTGCCCACGGCTGGCTGGGCGGCTATAGCCGCCCAGGCTTACCGCCGATCTCGGTTCTCGGGTGCCGCCGGTCTGCATGGATAAGTGGTTCCCTGTCAGTGACCCAGATCCCTTGGCACCGTCTCCTCCATTCCCCTGTCCTGGCTCTGCTCTGTGCCTGGAAGATTCCTGAGAGCTGGGTCCTGGGGCGCCCCCCCAAGACTTGCCTCCCGCGGCCCAGCTTCAGTCGGTTGGCCGCAGCTCTGCACTGCGGGAGGCTGTAGGGAAGGCGGAAGGCGTAGTCTCGGTGCGTTTGCGCTGTCGGGTGCTGACACCCCTGCGGAAGAACTCATCTTCTCTCCAGCCAAGACTCGCTGCGTACTCCAGAGGGAAGCAGGGACCTGGGCTGACTGCCTGCTTCTCTCGCTGGGTGAGAGCTCCTGGCCTCCAGGCCTCCAGCTCTGTCGCCTTCACGGGATTTGGCGTCGATGTGAAGAGGTAATTGGAGTTGCTAGTAACGCACGTTGCCCTGCTTCAGTCCGCTTTACAGCATTCAGGTACATGGTCCTCGCTCACAAGATGTTCATCTCTGCCTTAAACTGATTTGGATGAGGGTGTATTTCGTTTGGAGCCTACATCCCTGTTGCTGTAACATCGGCCTTTGCTGCTGCTGTGCTCCTGCTCTGCTCCCTGGGACGACACAATGAGATAACAGTAAAGATAGGGAATATATAAAATGGGGCCACTTTAACGAAGCTGCTAAAAAATTAACATCAGGAAGGTTGAAGCATAAGGAAAGACTCCATTCTCCTAACTAGCTCGAAACTCAAACTCTTTCAGCTTTTCAGTCTTGGCGGCAATATTCGAATTTACATCTGGACATACACCAGGCCTCCACGTAGGATTACCTCCCTGAAAGACTCACGTATCCAGAACACAAGACTGGACCAGACCTGATATCCATCATCCAGAACACCTGACATTTGACTGATAACTGTCCTGGACCAATCCTAGACCTAAGAATGAAGGACTGATAATTCTCAAGAACTTCTATAAGAAGTTCTTCCTATAAGAACTCAAATTTTCCTCTTGGGAACACTGGGAGTGTTCCAGGTTTGCAAACCCTGAGACCCTTGAAAAACATCCTTCTTCATTTCTAGCCAAAGACTCAAAAGGAGTCTGGAGGCTTTGGCTAGAAATAAATTCCTTTTGAGTTCTCTTAACAACAGAAAGTCTCATTTATTTCATGGTTTTTAAGTTTCCTCTGTTGACATCTTCCTATAGTTCTTCCTAGTTTTAAGTAAGGCACACTTTTGGGGGGTTATTTATTTATTTAATGTCACCGAAACAGAATAGCTCCAGGGAAAATCAGTTTTTTCAGTTGGCATCTCTACAACTTGAGGCTGAGGAAGTGACTTAACAATTTTTATTGCTTGAGAAACAAAGTAACTCATTTCACTACAAAAGGGTAAAATGAGCCAAAGTGCAGGTAATGAATGGTATTTTTTAGTTTTAAAGATTGTGTGAAATGAAGGGTTGAGATAATGACTTAACAAAAAGTATTTGACCAAAATGTCTCTAGCTGCCACAGAGAGTAATTCTGCCAGGTCAGTGGTATATCAACAGAAGTACAGATACATGAAACATTTGTGACATTTAAGGTTTGAGGCTTATAATGCTTCGGCTTGGATCTCTGCTCCAGAGCATTTGTTTTGTTCAATTATGTACAAACTGGACACATTTTAAGAGGAAGAAGGAAAAGCATTTTACCAAATGTGAGTGTGTGTGTGCTCCCTCACAAATTAACTGAGTATTTTGAATTTAGGGACTTTATAAAGTGGGTTACAGACATCTCACATAACTGAGAGCCATGAATGTTAGGGTAAACATTGAAGTTGTGGAATCTCAATGTTGGAAAACACTAAAACTGACTACTTTCATCTCCCTTTAAGTGCCTGACTCTTATTTCTTGAATTAGTATTTAACAACACTCTTCTGGGGAGGGGTAAGGAGTAGTACTGCAGCCACATGCTCTTAATATCCTAAAATAGAAGGGAAGAAAGGTGTGCAAACTCCAATAACTTCTCATGAGGCGTGAGAAATGTTCATGGTTTAGGAAAGGGTAGTTTTCTGGTTGAAATATTCCCAAAATCAAGAATATTTCAGAAGTACATCCCCTCTGCTTTTAGCGACATCTATGGTGTCGAGAACAGAAAAATTCTGAAATGTACTAAATTACAGCCCATGACAGAGAGCAGAGAGACAAGAGTAATTAACCAGTTAATACCTTTGGGCCAATTGGCAGCTGATTGTCCACATTCCTGAAGCTTTGAGTCAACCTCAGTGACCACCCGAGGCCACCTTATCCCTCATGTGCCTGTAACCAATCTCAAGGAGAAAGCAGTCCTTGCTTACAGGCTGCACTGTTATCAAAGAACTGTCAAGGCTTCACCTTCTCCCACCCCCACCCTTATCTGTAGCCAAGATAAATTCTTTCAAAACAACTTAACTCTTTCTTCCCAAAAATATAATGTATGAAAGTGCCAGGATGGTGAACATGTTCGCTTGTGTTTCCCTTCTCACCCTTCCGCTGATGGTTTAGATTATACACACTAGGAACTGGTTCTTTCCTGGCTAGAATGTGGCTCAATAAACCCTCTCCGTAAGAAAACTTTTCTACGTGGCCCTAGCCAGGTGGCCTGGTTGGACCATCATCCTGTACATCAAAAGGTTAGGGGTTTGATCCCTAGTTGGGATGCATATGGGGGACAACCAATTCATGTTTCTTATCAGTCTTTCTCTTTCTCTTTCTCTTTCTCTTTCTCTCTTTCTCTCTCTATCTCTCTCATCCTTTCTATTTCTAAAATCAATAAACGTATTTTTGAAAAAAATTTTAAAAAGAAAATATTATGGAGAGAACCCAAGATGGAAGCAGAGGTAGGCATGTTGTGTGTCCCTCCACAACTAAGAAAGGATATATCTATCTCAAAACTAGAGACAACCAGGTGAACCAAGATGGCAGAAGAATAAGTGGAGCTACACTAATCTTCTCCCAGGACCAATCTGGAATTACAACTTAAATGGGAGAAACCATCCAGAATAACAAACAGAACAGCAGCTGGAGAGAAGTCTTATAACCATGGACAGAACAGAAGAGGCTGTTTCATCACAACTTGACTGGTAGGAAGTGTGGAGACTTAAGAGGGCTGGTTGAGCTACCAGGGGTGGCAACTGAAGGGATTGGAGACGGGGGTTCCACCTGAGAAGGGGGAGCTCTAAACCTCCAACTGGTCCTCTCAGCCTACAGTAACATAGCAGAGAGTAAAAAAGCACCCAGCTGTGAAAAGCAAAAAGCCATGGGGTTTGCTAGCCTGAGAGAGCTAAAGACAGAGAATTACTAAAGGGACCACGTACAAAAATACATTGGCACCCACTTACCCTGGGATCCAGCAGAGAGAGGGCAGAATGGACTAGAGATGCTTAAGGAGAGTTTGGAGCAGTGGCTTTGAGGAGAAAATGAGGGAGCAGCCGATGGGGTCCCAGTGCTGACTTATCCCCATACCACAAGCAGACTATGCTAGGCCAAGCAGAGTCGGCAGAAGGGGACGTCATAGCCCCACCCATTGAAATCAGTCTGCCCCGCCCAATGGTTCCTGACCCAGGTGGCTGATCACCAACTGATTGAATTAAAAACTAAATTAACCTGCCCCACCCGGCAGTGCCTAAGCCCAACCATTGACCACAGGTTGATTGGATTAATACTGAATTAGTCATCCCTGCCCAGCTGTGCCTAAAGTGACCACTAACCACAGATTGATAGGATTACAACTGAGTTGAAACTAGAGATAACCAGAAATTCCAGGAAATTGAACTGCACAGAAGTCCAACAAACAAAAGATATAAAGAAGAAATACTCATCCAGACAGATAGGAGGGGTGGAGCCATGAGAGCAGTTTGGTGGTACAGCAGGTGCAGTGGGACAGTGACTCTCACAGACCAGTGGAAAGCACAGTCACACATTAAAAAAAGAAAAGGAGGGAGACTTGGGGAGTGCTCCCAGCACCAGCCCACACCACTCAGCTCACGGTTCCAGCACCAGGGGGAAAATCAAGCCACATTGCTTCTGACTGTCAAAACTAGTGGGGGTTGGGGTGAAGGAAGAAACTGCCAGTCTCTCAGCAGAGTCTGTTTATTTAGAGGCCCCATAGTCCTCTAGACCCACCCACTCTGGGAACCACAGCCAGGACAGCAGATAGAGAGGTGCCAGGCCCATATGGGAAGCAGGAGATGTGCCTGGAAAAGGGGTGAGTGCTGAGTGAGCAGCATAGTTCCCTCTCAGACCATTCCACCACATACAGCACCACAAGGTCGTAAAACAGGTCACCTATACTGTAGCACACCTAAGGCTCCACCCCTTATAATGTAACAGGTATGACAACTCTGCCTAAGACATAGAAGCTTGTCAAGTCACAGAGAGGGAGCACTATGGCTCAAAAAAGGGAATGGATCAAGATCCCAGTGAGCAAACTAAATGATGAGGAAAGAGCGAATCTAATGGATGGGGAGATAGCCAGCCTGACAGATGCAGATAAAGATGCTCACAGACTTGACAGGTATGCTTAAGTATGGCAAATGCAGATAAGGTAGGCTAAGTGAAATGAAGGAAAATCCATATGAAACCAGTGGTGAAAGGAAGGACAATGGGGTTGAAATCAGTGATTTGGAACATAACAAAGAACTAAACAGTCAACCAGTACAGAAAGAGGAAACAAGAATTTTTAAAAATGAGGGGAGGTCTAGGAACTTCTGAGACAACTTTAAACATCCAAATCATAGAGGTGCCAGCAGGAGAAGGGGAAGAGCAAGAAATGGAATACTTGTGTGAAAAAATAATGAAGGAAAACTTCCCAAACTTGGCAAAGGAAGTAGACATACAAGTCCAGGAAGCACAGAGTCTCAAACAAGCTAGACATGAAGAGGACCATATCAAGACATATCATAATTAAAGTTTACCACCACCACCACCACCACCACCAAAAAAAAAAAAAATTTAAAAAATTAAAAAAAAAAAAAAGACCAAAGATTAAAGATACAGAGAGAATCTTAAAAGCAGCAAGAGAAAAAAAGAGTTACCTACAAAGGAGTTTGCTTAAGACCGTCACCTGATTTCTCAAAAGAAACTTTGCAGGCAAGAAGTATTCAAAGTGATAAAAAAAAGCAAGGAACTACAACCAAGATTACTCTATCCATAAAAACTATTATTTAGAATGTCAGGGCAGATAAACGTGCTTCCCAGATAAGGTAAAGCTAAAGGAGTTCATCATTGCCAAGCCATTATTATATGAAATGTTAAAGGGACTTTTTAAGAAAAAGTGGATCAAAATTATGAATGTTTAAAAAGACAACAAACTCACAACTATCAACAATAGAACCTAAAAACAAAACAAAGCAAACAAACAAAAACTGAGGAAACAACGAGAAGAGGACCAGAATCATAGGTATAGGGATCATTGGGAGAGTCATCAGCTGGGAGGGGAAAGGGGGTGAAATAGGACAATAGTGCAGGGATTAGGAAACATAATTGGTGGGTACAAGATAAACAGGAAGAAGTTAAGAATAATAGAGGAAAGGGTAAAATTGGAACATGTGCACAACCCATGGACGTGAACTAAGGCAGGTGGGATTGTGGGAGGGGATGGGGTCTGAGTGGAGGGGAGCAAAGGGAAAGGAATTGGAATAATGGTAGCAGCATAATCAATAAAATATATTTTAAAATGAAAATTAAGGACTTAAAACCTAAATTATTCTATTCAACAAAGCTCATTTAGAGTAGAAGAGCTGGTAAAATGCTTCCCAAACAAGGTAAAGCTAAAGGAGTTCACCATCACCAAGCCATTCTTATATGAACTTATTTAAGAAAAAAAAAAGAAAAGAAGTAATATGAACATTAAAATGGCAATAAATTCACAACTATCAACAATTGAATCTAAAAAACAAACTAAGCAAACAACAGAACAGAAAGGAAATTATAGTTATCATGCTCATTTGGAGTTTTATCAATTGGGAGGGAGAAGGGGGAGAATAAGGGAAAAGGTGCAGAGAAAAGAGGTACAAATTGGCAGGCATAGAATAGCCATGCAGTATAGGAAATGGATTAGCCAAAAAAAAAATAAAAAAAAAAGCATGACCCAAAGCTATGACCCAATGGGGTGGGGATTGCTATAGGAAATGGGGAGTACAGAGAAGAGGGGAGCAAAGAAGGAAAATTGGGACAACTGTAATAGCATGATCAATAAAATATACCTTAAAAGAAAAAGAAGGCTTTATGTTTAATAATGGGCTCCAAAATTATTCCTACTTGATTCTTAATCAAAATTGATTGAGTTGTAATATAATTTCTTTGGGAAAATAGGTTTGGGGTTTTTGGTGTACATGTGTGTGTTTCATGGAAACCAGGGGATTTGCTTTATAGTCAGCATCCTAAATTTTGTATTAATCACTTTTTAGGAATATTTGTTAAACAAAAATATAGTTACTATCTCCACTCCTGATATTCTCGTGCAAAGAGGGAGCCAATTATTGCGGAACACACACACACATACACACAAATGATTTGTTTTAAAACTAGAAGAGAATTTAGAGATTATAGAATCTTAAGACTCTGGAAATGAAAATACCCAAGGTACTTATTTGCTTTGTATCATGAAACCCACAAAATTCCAGCTTTGCAAAGATATATGTCATTGCAAGAAATGTAGTGTAACCTAATGTTGAAACTGAGCTACCTTGAGCTAGTAGTTAGTGGTGACCAACGGACATTACTCTGTTTCCTGGAAAATTCTGAAGCATCCCTTGTTGTCCCTGTGAGTTTGCTGAAAACAGGGCATCTCAGCACACAGTTTGAGAAAGACAGCTATATACCCTTTTGTCAATTCATTGGAACATATGAAATATACCAGGTCTGCCCAGAAAGTATCCAACCATAAACTATGAAAAATAGACATTTATTGAAGAAAATACAAGATACAACAAACATCATACATAGGACAATGACGACTCAGTCCTCTTCAAAGTAGGCATCTTGGGACCTCACACAGTTCTCCCAAATGCCATCAGCTGCCCTGTTGTATTTTCCTGAATCTCACCTATGGTCTGAAATCTTTTCCTTTCAAAGGTGATTTTAGTCTTTGGGAAAAGCCCGAAGTTGCAGGATGCCAAATCTGTGCTATAGAAGGGCTGAGTCACCTGGGTGATTTGATGTTTCACAAAAAAACTCTACCCAAGATTTGATGCATGAGGAGTCACATTGTCATGATGCAGCTGCTGATTACCAGTTGCCCATTGTTGTGGCCTTCTGAGCTATCTGAATAGTTTCCACAGAGGACTGTTTGAGATTAGTGCAAAATGTGATGAAGATTTGTTGCTGTACTTGCTCAGTTGTTTCGAATGTGACAACCACACAGTACACATGCTCATTCAATAATGTGTACCACTCCCACTGACTAGTACAGTGAAGTCATCATTGTTCACACATGCGCATTCCAGCCAACTCTCCTTGGCTATCACTTCACATCGATGTCACATAAATCATTCTCATTACATTAACGACAGCTGGGCTTTTTCTAGACAGACCTCATATATCTATATATCGCTCCCCTCAATAACTTTGTCCCACTGGATAACCAATCCAGTAGAGACATTTTGGGCAGATTCTTTAACTTTGGCTACAGGCTGCCCAAGTGCCTTGGTGCCTAAAGGAGGAGTAGGTGGAGATAGCCATCAGTCCCCACTTTCCTCTTTCTTGGCAGCTCTAATGTTGGAGAAAGGAGAGTGTGGAAGATAGAGGTCTCCTTATGTGGACACCCATCAAGTGCAGATGCAGACCTGAAGCTTATAAAAATTTATAAAATGTTGGAGACCCTCAAGTATTAAAATCAAAATGGGCTCATACAGGCTAAGTTCCTGGGGCTTAAATGTCTTTACTTCATGGTAGATTTGCATTTCTTGTTGGTCATCCTACCTCTACAGCTAATGCTAACTGAGCTCTGTAAGATAGCCTTCCAAATGCTGAAGCTTGCTTGGGGAGAGGTCTTTCAGAGGGCTCTGGGAGGAGTAAATCTCTACAATCCCCTGAAATGGGAGGTCCAACTCTAGACTGGCCTCTTTATACAGGCCCTGCCCTCTTGGTTTTCCAGATTGCCTACTCTGGCCCAGTGGGCAATCTTGTGAACTGCCCTGGGTCCAACGGTCACCCACGGGGTCCACTCAGCCTGCGCAATCTTACTTGACCCAAGGGAGAGGCCAAAAAATAGACTGTGAGCTCCTCCACCTCTGCTCTCTCACCATCTCTTCCTGGTTTTCTTTCCCCACTTAGGGGCACGTGGCTCCTGATCAGCAACAACTCTGGCCAAACCAAAGCCCAACTGGTGAATAAAAGGGGGGTTTATGTTGGCCAGGGAAATGAGAAACTTTGGAGAAGCTGACTGGTGATGGGATGGGCTACCTCTATCCTTTCCCCAGCATTTCTCAGTAAACCCAGAAGGGCCTTAGCGGTTCCCTGAGCAGAATGTGGAATCTTTAACATTTGTGGTCCATGGATCTGGGCCTCAGCAGCAATCCTGGAATGAAAGGAAAGCCTACATGAACCACAATGTACATTATTCAAAGTACAAAAGTGAAATATTTAAATAATAAAATAAAGATAACATTCACAAAAGGTATTATGAAAACAACACTCTCGTGGGACTTTAAGTTGGCACAACTCTTCCAGGAAATTGATTTGGAAATATGTAAAAAAAAAAAAAAAAAGCTTGAAACATGTTCTTAAGGATATAAGGAGAGATGTAGAAAATGGTTTGTGTACAAAGATATGCTCTTTATAAAGAACTCTTATTTTCCATAAACTTATTTCCATTTTTTGTTTACGAGTCTGTGGAAGAACAACTTCTTAAGGTCACGCAGTGGTTGTCCTACCCATTCAGTGGTCTGAGCAGCGGGAGCTGCAGAGCCTCAGTGGGAACAGCTGGGTCTGCAGGACAACCGCTCCCCTCCAGGCTAAAGAGTAAGCTTCGCCCTGGCTGGTAGCACAGTGGATAAGGCGCCGGCCTGCGAACCCAAAGGTCGCAGGTTCGATTCCCCAGCCAGGGCACATGACAAGGTTGCAAACCAGGTCTCCAGTCAGGTCTGTGGCTGGAGGCAGGTGAAAAGCAACCATACATTGATGTCTCTCTCCCTCTCTACCTTTCTCTCTTCCCATCTTTCTAAAAATAATTAAATAAAATCTTAAAAAAAAAAAAAAAAAAGAGTAAGCTTCAACTCATGACAAGGGAGATACTGTGTCCACTAGAGGGAGACATCTTGCCCAGGAGTAGGGAGGAATACGTTCCGGTGTGGGACTGCTCAAAACCTGGGATCTGGTTTTAAAAGATCCCTGGAAGTTCTGTTGTGAAAGAAAAGAAAGGGGCTTTGCAGAGAGGGATACAACGATGTAGGGCAGATGGAGAGCGAGGAGTAGCAAGTTAGGAATTGCTGGGTTGGGTCACCCAAGGTCTGGGACCATAATCTAACATATTCATCTCAGAAGGGGTCCCACTGTTTTGATTGTGGAGGCAAAGGGTAAGGCCGCCGGCAAGGGCAGTAATCAAGAGCGGGAGGGGCTTTGGGCCTGAAACCCACCAGGGGCTTCCTGCCCAGCTTTATTTAACTTGGGCAAGGGCCACTCTGAGTGCCGACTAGGGCCTCAGCAATTCCTTCCACTGGAGCTCAGAGAAGGGTGTGCCTGTTACAGCATAGCCTTAGACCCCAAAGAGATTCCTGGCCAGTGGGGGGACCTCCTACCCCTTCCCTTAAGAAGGCTAGAGGCTGGAACTAAGACTCTCTATCCTCACTTCTGTACGTCTCCTGGGTCAGAACAAGGAAGAATTTGGGAGTGACAGGCACATGGCCACACCCTCAAATACACAAGTTTATACCTGGTTTAGTCACCATTCTGAGTAGACTCTTTGTCTTAAGGAAACTATTAGGAGAGTTATATAGCAAAATTCAAATGGCTATTGGATGATTAAGTGCTATACTAGTGGCCATACTACTTGTCAAGTCACATTCATGAGTAATAGTTTTTATCATCTGCCGTCACCACTATCTCAATATTCAATCTTGCGGTAGTGTTGACAAACTTCATAAAAGGTCACAACTGTGCACTCAAAAGTCTCAGAATTTCAGGCAGTGACATGACAAAATCAACATGGCTATTAGCAAACATATAATATACAGGGTCCATGTGATCAATTGGCAATAACTTTGCATCTCTTTATTTCACATACTTATTAATTTTGAAAACTATGTTTCTAAGGTTATGATTTAACATCATTGTTTCAGATATAAAACATTAAATTCTGAGAACAACCCTCACTCATGTCAAAGGAATACAATATTAGAGCAACCATAATTTCTGGACTACATGCAGGGCGAACAGCTAGGGAAACTGTGGACTTCAATAATATCCCTTTACTTATAGTTTACAATGTGAAGAAGGTGTATGATGCTGATCCTGATGTTGCTACACCAACAAGGAACACGCTTAAGGTATACAAGGATCACACAAGTCCAGATACTGTACATAGAATCCAGGAGATCATCAATGAAGATCCAGGATGCCTACCCTTGACATTTTGAGAGAAGTAGTTGTACCATGAATGAAGCAAGTCACAAATGGACATCATTTTATCTTCCAACAAGATGGTGTACCACACATAACACCAAAAATGTGCAAGAATGTCTCAGTGTCAATGTTCCTTAATTCTGGTCAAAGGAAATCTGGCCACCTAGTTCACCAGATGCAAATCCTTTAGACTATTATGTATGGAGCATTTGTGAGAGAGAAGTTAATAAATAACCTTATTCCAATAGAGACTGTTAAAGCTAAGATTGAAAACACGATGATGTCCATGGATAAAGGAAAGTTAATTAAAGTGTGCTCAAGATTCCGAAGTCGAATCAAGTCTATTATTGCAGCAAATGGAGGCTTTTTTGAACAATGTAAAAAATAATGACTATGTTTATGTATTTACATATAAGAATAAATTTATTTAAAAATATAACACTTTTGTGGTATGTTTCACTAAAATTTTGCCAATTGATTGCATACACCCTGTATTCTGCTTTATAAATGGATGGTCAAAAAAGGCCTGTACCTTGAATAAGAATGTAACTTGAATCATGTAGAATTTTCTATCTAAAAGTGACTTTGAAGATTCTAGAGCCCAACCCCAATTTTTTCTTTTTATAATTATTAAAGATCATACTTTCATAGCAGAAAATGTAGAACTAAACAGAAAATATAACTGGAAAAAATTCACCCATGATTGCACCACCAAGAAGAGGAGACCATCTTTTTTAATGTTGAAGTATACCTTTTCAGACATTTAGAACTTTGATAAATTTTTTTCTCCCTACATTACACAAGTGAGATCATACTATATGTACAGCTTGTATCCTCTACTTTTAATATTATATAGTGATTATTTAGTTTGTCATTAAGAGCTCTTGGAACATAGGATTTATAAAGATTTATGAAAGATCAATGTGGCATAGAGTTTGATAATACTTTTAATTGTCACGTGTCATTGGAAGTTACTATTTTTTTTAAATATTGCTATAAGTGTGTTGGAGTAAATAGTTCTGTGTTGGCTTTTATCTTTCATAAGCTCCATTTTGTTTGTTCTCTCCTCAGCAGGTGAGATGCTACCTGCATCTGTATCTTCTGGGTTACCTTTCCTGATGTGCAACACCTTTTATTCAAATAAATGATTTTATTCTTATTATAGTCTAGCATTAATTTTGGTTGACAGGGGCACCAGAGACAGTTCAAGACCTGGAGAGCCAACATGAGGTGTCTCACATGGGCAATAATGTGAACCAAGCTGTGGACATTTGACCTTCAAAACAGAGACTGATGGAGAGACTGACTCTACATGCCACATGGAATGCTCCAGGGCCTCAAAGGTACAGAGCCGCATGTGAAGAGTGTTCTTGTCCTGTGGGATTTTGACCACTTGAGTAACTTGCTTTAGTCTGGTGAGTCTAAACAGTTTTTGAACTCAGGAGCCCTTTACACTCTTAAAAGTTATCAAGGACCTGAAAGACCTTTGTGTGTAGGGAGGGTGTGAAAAGAGCAATGTCTATCAATACTTACCATATTAGAAATTAAAACTAAGACATTTAAAATGTTTATTAATTGAAAAATAATAAAACCATTGCATGTTCACATAAATAACATGTTTTATGTAAATTAATATTTTCCAGAGCAAAACAAAAGTTACGGTGCTGGGATGAGTGATGAGTGGCAGGCATTGTTTTATATTTTGCACATCTCTAGAATGTGTGATTTCTTATTTTTGCCTACACATTCAACCTGTTCTAACATGTTGTTTTGGTTGAAGGAGATGGAAAGAGTCCAGCATCCCCCAGGTATGCAGTTGGAAAACAGGACCTTGTGGCCTGGAAGTCTACAGAACAGTTTGACAGCTGCTGCTCTGGCCAAAGTCAAGATTTCTGCAACTCCACGAGCAGTGTTCCAACAGAAACCTATTGTGTTTCAACAGACTAGAGGCAAAGTCTGTTTGGAAAAGGGCTTCCTAGGAGTTGCTATAAATAACACCACTCATTTGAACCTTTTTACTACTTTGAAAAATACTTCAACCATACAGCCTGTTCATTTTTTCACACAAAGGCTTTGGCCTCATTGAACATCTGATCTGTTGGGCAAGGGTGGCTCTGGCCCATCCCTCTCTAGATGGATCCAGTCCAGGGCCCTTGATTCCTAAAGGAGGCAAGCCCAGAGGCTGAGAGGAGGAGCTGGGAGGTGGGCGAGGAGAGCTGCAACACAAAGGCTTGCTCTGGGCATGACCATCTTCTACAGCTGTCTGCTCTTGGGTTTCTCATGTCATTCCTTCTTGCAGGAAAAAGAAAAAGAAAATAAGAACCAAACAAGAGTACATCATGGTTTGGAAGCCCTGCCTGAATTCAAGGCTGCAGCTGTCACAGGAGATCTGTGGGTGGTCTAACAATGTATCCTGCTGTCCCCTAGTATCCTTCCAATCCTGTTCTTAAGAAAAACACTGGGTTTTTCTCAGCAGAAGCTGCTGGCTGTGTCACATGACTGCAGTTGATTTTTTTTAATTAAAAAATTTTTAATTAAAAAAATTTAAAAAATTTTTAATTAAAAAAATTATGTTTTAATCTATTTTTTAAATAGAGAAGAAGGGAGAATGACAGAGAGGGAGAGTGATATCAATGTGTGGTTGCCTTTCACCTGCTTCCAGCTACGGACCTGGCTGGAGACCTGGCTTGTAACCTGGTAATGTGCCCTGGCTGGAGAATCGAACCAGCGACTTTGGGTTCGCAGACTGATGCCTTATCCACTGTGCCACTAGCCAGGGCTATACCTATTTTTTAAAGTATGTTTTATTAATTATGTTGTTACAGTTGTCCCAATTTCTTTTCCCTTTGTTTCCCTCCACCTAGTACTCACCTTCCCTCCAGCAATCCCAGCCCCCTTAGTTCATGTCCATAGGTTATGCATGTAAGTTATTTGGCTTCACCCTTTCCTATACTACTCTTAATATTCCCTTGTCTATTTTGTACCTACGAATTACGTTTCTTAATCCCTGTGCCATTTCCCCATTTCTCCCCCTTCCCCCTCCCAGATGATAACCCCCCAAACGATCCCTATACCTACTACTATTTTCCTGTTCTGGTTGTTTCCTTAGTTGTTTTTCTTTTTTGTTGTTTTTTTGTTTGTATTGTAGGTTCTTTTGTTAATAGTTGTGAGTTTGTTGTCATTTAAATGTTCATAGTTTTGATCTTCTTTTTCTTAAGTAAGTCCCTTTAACATTTCTTGTGTTAAGGGTTTGGTGATAATGAACTCCTTTAGCTTTACCTTGTCTGGAAAGCACTTTATCTGCCCTTCCATTCTAAATTATATCTTTTCTGGATCTTAATCCAGAGTAATCTTGGTTGTAGAGCCTTGCTTTTCATCACTTTGAATATTTCTTGCCTGCAAAGTTTCTTTTGAGAAATCAGCTGATAGTCTTATAGGAACCCCTTTGTAGGTAACTCTTTTCTGTTCTCTTGCTGCTTTTAAGATTCTCTCTTTATCTTTAACCTTCAGCATTTAAATTATGATATCTTGGTGTGGTCCTATTTGAGTCTAGCATGTTTGGGACTCTCTGTGCTTCCAGGACTTATATGTCTCCTTCACCAAATTTATGAAGTGTTCCTTAATTATTTTTTCACACAGGTTTTCAATTTCTTGCTCTTTCTCTCCTTCTAGCACTCCTATGATTCGGGTGTTGGCATGTTTAAAGTTGTCCCAGAGGTTCCTATGCCTCTCCTCATTTTAAAAATTTTTTATTTTTTCCATTCTGTACTGGTTGACTGTCTGTTTCTTCCTTATGCTACAAATCGTTGATTTGAACCTGGGCTTCCTTCCCTTCACCATTGGTTTCATGTGCATTTTCCTTCATTTCACTTAGCATTGCTTTCACATTTTCCCTTCTGTGTTTGCCGTACTCAAGCATATCTGTCAAGTCTGTGAGCATCTTTATCAACAGTTTTTTGAACTCTGTTAGGTTGACTGTCTTCTCATGGTGTAGTTCTCCCACTGGAACTTTGATCTGCTCCCTCTTTTGGGCCATACTTCTCTGTCACCACAACTTGACAGGCTACTGTGTTTCCCTCTGTGTCTTAGGTAGAGCTGTCATACCTGTTATATTGTAAGGGGCAGAGCCTTAGGTATTTGTTAGTGCAGGTCGGCCCATTTCACCATATTGTGGCGCTGTGCGTTGGGGAAGGGTCAGAGGGGAACAATGCCACTTGCTCAGCACTCACCCCTTTTCCTGGCACTTCTCCCATTTCCCATATGGGACCGGCACCTCTCTAGCTGTTGCTCTGGCCATGGCTCCCAGGGTGGATGGATCTGCAGACATTCTAGGACTGTGGGGGCCTCTAAACAAACAGACTCTGCTGAGAGACTGGCAGTTTCTTCCTCTACCACAACCCCCATGAGTTTTCACAGTCAGAAGCAATGTGGTTTTTTGGTTTGTTTTTGTTTGTTTGTTTTGAGTGGTTTGATTTCTGTTTATTTTTCTTCAATCTCTGATTGCTTACACAATAACTTTCTTCCCCAATCAATTAGTCTAACAATTCATATCAATATATATTTTTAAATTTTATTGTTGTTGTATTACATCCATCCCCTTTTTGCTCCCCTCTGTCCCCCTCCCCACCCACCCATTCCCCCCAAAGTCAATCCTACCTGTTGTCCATGTCCATGGTTCCTTTATACTAGGTTCTTAAGCAATGTGGTTTTATTTTCCCTTGGTGCTGGAACTGTGAGCTCTGGTGTCTGGTCTGGTGCCAGGAGTGCTCCCCTGTTGTCCCTCCCTATATATTTTTAATGTGTGAGCATACTTTCCACTGGCTGGTGGCTCCTGCCTCCTCCACACAGTGTCCTTTCCACTGTGGCTCCATCCCTCCTACCTATCTGGGTATTTATTCTTTATAACTTTTTTTATTGGACTTCCATAAAGCTCAATTTCCTGTCACTTTTGGTTGTCCTCAGTTTTGAGGTAGTTATAGTCCTTTTAAGTTGTAAAGGGAGACACAGCATCTCTTCCTACACTTTCATTTTGACTGGAAGCACTCAATTTATTTATTTTTACCTTGAATTTGGGTAGATAAAAGTTTAGAAAAAGTTTGTACCTAAGCATCAGCTATCTAGTAATATTGACTTTATATGTACTTCCAAAACAGGTGGTGTTTATTTTGAAAAGAACCTCCATGCTACTCTGAAATAAGGTCTAAGATTAAAGGGTTCCCAGGACAAAGAGAAATGGCCTCAGCTTACAAGGCTAAGCTGTCTTTAATATTCGGAGCCTGCAAACCAAATATCAGTGATAACTTTCTTTAAAAAATGTGAAATCCTAGGGAGCTAAGACCAGGAGTCTAGCCTCAGGGTCATCCTCTCCCATGTTCTATGGCTCCAGCTATGTGCCACGCACCTAGAAGACTTTTCATCTATGGATCACACTCAATAGAACCAGTCCTGGCTCTACAGGCACAAGAAGAAACTGCTGTGCCCTTGGCTCTTGGTTTCTTGGGTGCTTATTTATAAAGGGTTATTATTATGTAAAACATTGTATTGCGCACAGGGTAAAAGGGATAGATTATGGAGAAACCAAATGACTGTCACACACAGGCCCTGCTCTGAAGGAACTTGTAGATGACTATGTGACTTTAACAGATAATATGAGTGCTTACCACTTTGTATACACGACACACAGGAAGTCGATGTAGGAGTAAGATCTTTAACAAAAATCACTAATCCAAAAAACACTTTGACATGAATTCTAGGTCAATAAAAGCTTAAGCTAAAAGCTAGAAGAAAACAGGAGAATGTCTTCATGATCTTGGAGGAGAAAAATATTCTTAAATATAACACTAAATGCACTAATAAACACAATAGAAAAAAATATAAATTCAGGATTCATTAAAGTTAAAACCTTCTGCTTTCTAAGATACTATTAAGAAAATGGGATGGATGTGTTTTCAATACATACACCTGACAAAGAATTTTAATCCAAATTGCCTTCTTGTAATGCAACATCATGAGTTTTCCATCTTAGCACATGTAATTATTTCCCATAATGGAGGATGAGAATTTAACTCTTAAGATCCTCTGTCCTATATTTCCATACATGTTCTTCCTGTTCCTCCATCTTTCTAATATAGTATTGTTATGATTTTGGTGAAGTTAATATTTAGCTTTTCATTATTATAACTATGCCAATGCTTTCTCTAAATGAACCACATGGTAAACAATAATTCTTTGCTTTTTACACAACTTTTACTGTTGGGGACCCCCAGCCTTCAGAGATCTCCTGGTGCCGCAGATGAAATTAACACTTCCTAGGCAGCTTGTACTAAAGGGGAGAAGACCAACCAATGTCTTGGGAGACAAAAGCCTCAATTGCCCTTCCCCAAGATCTTTTATTGAATGCAGTAAGCTTAAGGGCATGTAGCTTGTAAATCAATGCTAAACAGTGCTAGTTACAGGAAAATGGATATTATTCAGGAATAACAAGTGAAGGAGCACTGAGATCTCCCTCAGGTCAGGATGTACATTCAAATTTTAAAAACCTCTGCTACTGGTACAATGGGACGATTAAGCAAGGTGAAAGGACAGGACAGGCTTCAAAGGACCTAAAGTATTTTTTCATGGCCCGATTCCCACCAGGGCTCACTGGCTATAGCATCAAGGCACATATGTACCCACCTTTCCCAGTTTTCTGGTCAGGTCTTATAGGCTTTATTTCCTCCACCTGGCCTGCGAGGGGCTCCAAGCCTCTATGCTTTCCCAGGGGGATCCTGACACTTCCTTTTTCCCTAGAATTAATTATTGGCTTGTATTTTCCATGTACTTGTCCCAAATCTAATTCCAAACTCTTTACCAAGAACCCCAATTTCCTTTCAAGACAGATGAAAGACTTCTTCCCTGGGAAGTCTCTTCCAGAGGCTTGTGACCCTAGATGCTCCAACATCGACCCCAGTCATTCCCTTTACTCCTTGGTTGGTTCCATCTCTTGGATCCCATATCTTCTTCTAGCTTCCTTTAATCTCTTCTTTTGGTGGTGTGCATGTTGCAAAACCTTCCGAAGAAAGAGCGTACGGGAAAAAAATGTTCTGAATTCTTGAATGTCTGAAATGCCTTTAATCTACTCTCACACTGATAACTTGTCTCAGTATAGAACTCTAAGCTGCAAACAATTATTTTTACAAATTATGAAGGCCTTGTTCCATTATTCTCTAATAAATGGTATTAAATTCAAAAACCATTCTGATTCTTGATCCTTTGTGTATGAGCTGTCTTTCCTCTCTGGAAGTTTATGGGATTTTCTCTTTGTTCCAAATACATATTCTTTTTTTAAATGTATGGTTGCCTTTCACCCACCTCCAGCCACAGACCTGGCTGGAGACCTGGCTTGCAACCTGGTTATGTGTCCTGGCTGGGGAATTAAACCAGCAACCTTTGAGTTTGCAGGCCAGCACCTTATCCACTGTGCTACCAGCCAGGGCCAAATACATATCCTAAAATTTTGTGATGACATGCATTTGTGTGGGTCTATTTTTATCCACTTTCTGTGCAGTTCAGGCCCTTTTATCTGGAAATACATCCTTTAACCCTAGAAAACTCTCCTGAATTATTGCATTGAGAAATTCCTCAACTCAATAAAAAATGTTTTTTCTCCTGCTTGAAATTCTTATAATTCAAATGTTAGACATAGACTCATCTTCTAATTTTATTGTTTTTCTCTCTTATTTCCCATTTCATCTTTTGGCTTTTCTCCCTCCTGCCCTGCCCCCGAGAGAATTCCTTAACTTTATTGCCCAAACATTCTACCAAGTTTTTCATTCTTGCTATTATTGTTATTTTTTAAATTTCAAAGTATTTTCTTTTATTCTCAGGATGTTTTTTATTTCCATACTGTCCTGTTCTAGTTTCAAGGTGGCAAGATTTCTTATCAACTTGAAATTGTTCCTCATAGTTTGTTAACACTTTTCACCATAGTTGCTTTCATTTAGGTTGCATTTTTAACAATTATTTATTTTTAGAGAGAAGGGAAGGGAGAAAGAGAGGGAGAAAAACATCAATGTGTGGTTGCCTCTCTCATGCCCCCAACTTGGGACACGGCCCTCAACCCAGGCATGTGCCCTGAGAATTGAGCCAGCAACCTTTCAGTTCATAGGCTGGCACTCTATCCACCTGAGCCACACCAGCCAAGGCTAGATTGCAGTTTTAAAAACTTGATTTGAGAGAGAAACATGAATTTGTTGTTCCACCTAGTTATGCTTTCATTGGTTGATTCTTCTATGTGCCCTGACCAGGATTAAACCTGCAGCCTTAGCATATCAGGATGACACTCTAATCAAGTAAACTACTCAGCCAGGACCTAGGTTGCTTTTTGACTATGTGTTGTCTGCCTCTTCCATGTCAGAGGTTCTCCTCAGGTTCATTTAGTTTTCAGGGGATCATATCTGAGACCTGGACACTACAATGCACACTGGATTTGATTGTCTGAGGAAAGCTTCAGTGTAAGACAAGCTGCTAGGTTCTCTAGTGGGAAAACCTTGATATCCTTATTTTCAAGTCTTTCTTCCTAGGGTGCTCAGAGGTCTCAGAGAAGATCACCAATCTTCTGCCCAGAGCATGACAGCCTTTATGCCAATATTCTAAGAGCTGAGTAGGAAGACAGTGACAGGATTCAGTGTGCAAACATTCACTTCATCCCTCTGTATACAGTCCTACAGTTCTGTCCAAAATCAGGCCTTATAACCTCAGCAGCTCTCTAGTTTACCACATTCAGTGATTAACCTTCTCATCTTTTTCCATCTGGGGTAAGGGCAGCCATTGGGCTCTCTAGAGTTGGGGAGATGATCTGGATAACTTCTAGAACACTTTCTACCACTTCTCTTTATTTTAGCAATTAATTTTTAAAAATATTTATTTGCTTTTAGAGAGAGGGTAAGGGAGAGATAAAGAGAGGGAGAGAAACATGTGTGTGGTTGCCTATCATGCACCCCCAACCGGGGACCTGGCCAGCAACCCAGGTGTGTGCCCTGACCAGGAATTGATTGAGTGGCCCTTTGGTTCAAAGGCCGGTGCTCACTCCACTGAGCCACATCGGCCAGGGCTAAAACCTTTTTTAAAAGGTTTTATTTTTATTTATTTTACAGAGTGGGGAAGGGAGGAAGAAAGATAGGGAGAGGAACACCTATGTGTAAGATATTGGTTGGTTACCTCTTACACACCCCCAATTGGGAACTCCGCTTACAACCCAGGCATACATCCTGATTGGGAATTGAACTGGTGACTTTTTTTTTTGTTTTAATTTTATTGTTGTTGTATTATATCCATCCCCTTTTTGCTCCCCTCTGTCCCCCTCCCCACCCACCCATTCCCCCCAAAGTCAATCCCACCTGTTGTCCATGTCCATGGTTCCTTTATACTAGGTTCTTGTCTAAACTGCTCCCCTTCCTTGCCTCTGCCTCCTCCCTCCCCCTAATCCCCTTCCCCCTGACCACTGAAGGCCTATTCACTGTATTCATATATTTGGTTCTGTTTTGCTTGTTGTTAGTTTTGTTCATTATTGCCCTCTAATGGGTGAGATCATATGGTATTTGTCCTTCACTGACTGGCTTATTTCACTCAGCATAATACTCTCCATGAACTGGTGACTTTCAACTCACCAGTTCAATCTGGTGAGTTGAACTGGTGTTCAATCCACTGAGCCATACCAACCAGGGCTAGCATGAAATATTAATCAAGAAACCACATTCTGGGCTATAAAGCAAATTTTCATACACTTAAAAGAATAAAACTCAAAGCTTTTAGACTACAATGGAATTAAACTAGAAATAGATTAACAGAAAGATTGCTGGAAAATGCCAAAATAATTGGAGATTAAGCAACCCACTCCTAAGTAACACACAGATCAAAGAAGAAATCTCATGAGAAATTTAAAAACATTTTGAGGACTTTTGGCCAAAATGGAGGTGGAGGTAGACATACTTTGCCTTCTTGCACAACCATAAGCAGGATTACATCTACCTCAAAACTAAAAACAGCCAGAATGACCAGAAAATCTAGCTGCATGGGAGTCCAACAAAGATATAAAGAAGTAATACTCATCCAGATAGGTAGGAGGAGCAGAGCCGGGTAGAGAAGATACAGTGTGACAGTGGTGGTGGTGGCAAGGCAGTGGTTGTGGGCAGTCACACATTAAAAAGACTGGAGGGACACCTGGGAGAGATCCCAGTCCCAGGCCAGACCTCACAGCTCATGGTTCCAGCTGCAGGAAAATAATGCCTCATTGCTCCTGGCTGTGAAAACCAATGGGGGTCAGGTAGAAGAAACTGCCCATCTCTCAGGAGAGTCCATTTAGAGGGTCCTCATGGTCCTAGAAAGTCCACAAACCCATCCACTCTGGGAACCATCACCAGGACAACAGCTAGAGGGGCACCAATTACATATGGGAAACAGGTGAAAGGACTGGAAAAGGACGAGTGTGAAGTAAAAGGCATTGTTCCCTCTGCTCCTCACCCCACATATAGCGCTGTAAGGTGGTTGAAACCAGTCTCTTGGCACTAATGAATACCTAAGGCTCTGCCCCTAATACAAGAGGCAAACACAGGAGGAGTCAAATTAAGGTGACAGAGAAGTATGGCCTAAAAGAGGGAACAAATCAAGGCTCCAGAAGGAGAACTAAGTGTTGAGGAGACAGCCAGCCTAACTGATGCAGAGTTCATAACACTGGTGATAACGATGCTCACAGAAATTATTAAGTAAGGCAAACACATAGGGAAAAAATGAAGACTATACTAACTGAAATAAAGAAAAATCCACACAAAACCAATAGTAAAGGGAAGGAAGCCAGGGTTCAAATCAATGATTTGGTACATAAGGAAGAAATAACCAGTCAACCAGTACAGAGTTAAAGAGATAAGAACTGAAAAAAAAATGAGGCTTAGAAATCTCTGGGACAACTTTAAACATATCAACATCTAAATCATAGGGATACTAGAAAGAGAAGAGGAAGAGCAATACATTAAAAACTTACTTGAAAAAATAATGAAGGAAAACCTATTTAATTCGATGAATGAAATAGAAATACAAGTCCAGGAGGCACAAAGAGTCCCAAACAAGCTAGACCAAAATTGGACCACACCAAGACACATCATAATTAAAATGCCAAAGGTTAAAGATAAAGAGAGAATCTTAAAAGTAGCGAGAATAACAGAGAGTTACCTACTAAGGAGTTCCTATATGACTATCAGCTGATTTCTCAAAAGAGACTTTTCAGGCAAAAAGGGGCTAGAAAGAAGTATTCAAAATGATGAAAAGCAAGGACTTACAACCTAGATTATCATTCCAGCAAAGATATCATTGATAATGGAAGAGCAGACAGATAAAGTGCTTCCTAGACAAGGTAAAGCTAAAGGAGTTCATCACCAAGCCATTATTACATAAAATGTTAAAGAGACTTATTTAAGAAAAAGAAGATAAAAAACTATAAACATTAAAATAACAACAAACTCACAACTATCAAGAAATGAATCTAAAACACAAAAACAAAGAACTAGAACGGGAACAGAACCAAAGATGTGGAGATAATATGGAGGGTTATCAGTGGGGAAGGGGAACGGGAGAGAATGCGGGGAAAAGTTCAGGGGTCAAGCAGCATAATTGGTAGGTACAAAATAGACAGGGGGATGTTAGAAAAATCAAGTAAATGGAGAAGCCAAAAAACTTATATTATGACCCACAGACATGAACTAAGAGGGGACATTGCTAGAGGGAAGGGAGGTACTGGGCAGGTGGGACATGGGACAAAGGGGAAAAAATTGGGACAACTGTAATAGCATAATCAATAAAATATACTTAACAATATTTTGAACTATGTAAAAATAAAAATGCAACTTATCAAAATTTGTTATGATGAAGCAAAAGCTGCATTTGAGAGAAATTTATAATATTGACTATGTACATTAGAAAAGAATATAAAATCATTAATCTAATCTTCTACCTTAGAAAACTAGGTAAAGAAGAGCAATTAAATCCAAAGCTAGCCCTGGCTGGTGTGGCTCAGTGGACTGAGCATTGGCCTATGGACTGAACGGGCACTGGTTCGATTCCTGGTCAGGGCACATGCCTGGGTTGTGGGCTGGCTTCCTAGCTGGGAGCACAAGAGAGGCAACCGATGGATGTATCTCTCACATAATGATGTTTCTCCCTTCCTTTCTAAAAAATGTCTTTTAAAAATTATTTTAAAATAATCCAAAGCTAACAGGAGAAATTAAATGATTAATATCAGAGTAGAAATCAATGAAATTGAGAACAAGAAATCTGAAGATAAAATCAATAAAAGCTAAAGCTAGTAGTTTGGAAAGATCAATGTAGTAAGTATATTTTTTGCCAGACTAGGAACAAAAGGAGGGAGAACACTAAATTACAGTTTCAAAAATGAAAGCGGGAACACTACTGCCACATGGATGTTAAAAGAAACATTGAGGAATACTATGAACAGCTCTGTGTCCACAAATTTGATAGCTGAGATGAAACGGACCAATTTTTTGAGATACAATATGCCAACGCACATACAATAAGACAAAGACCATCCAAATAGGCTTATATTGTTTTAAAAAATAGGGTTAAGTCTACAAAAGGCAATATTATTTGACAATAAAAAGGAATAATACACTGACACATGCTGCAACACAGATTTAAAACATTGCTAACTGACTGAAGCCAGCCACCAAAGGCCACTTACATGAAATGTGTACAATAGGCAACAAGAAATGAGAGTGGGCCCTGGCTGGTGGCACAATGGATAAGGCACTGGCCTGAGAACCCAAAGGTCGCTGGTTCAATTCCCAGCCAGGGCACATAACCAGGTTGCAGGCCAGGTCTCCAGCCAAGTCTGTGGCTGGAGGCAGGTGAAAGGCAACCATACATTGAAGTCTCTTTCCCTCTCTGCCTCTCTTCCTTCCCCTCTCTCTGTAAATAATAAATGAAATCTTAAAAAAAGAAAGAAAGAAAGAAACAAAAGTGATTGCCAAAGGGAACAGGGTTTCTTTTGGGGTGATAAAAATGTTCCAAAATTGACTGTGGTGATGTTTGTGCAGCTCTATAAATATAACAAAAACTGTTGAATTGAATGGACAAATTATGTGAATTATATCTCAATAAAGCTATTTTTAAAAAGTTGCTCAAAGTCTTAAGGAAAGTCTCACATGAAAGAGAAAGAACACAAAGAAAGAAACAAGTAGCAAAACAACAACAAAAAGGAACTCACAGGACGTAGAGGCATTTGGGAAGCAGGGAACAAACAAACCTTGAAATAATAACAGAAATAATAAACATAAACATTGAACACATAAAACAAGGACAGATTGTAATGCTGTCCTCCCAAACATTTAATTTGAAATCTGTAAGACAGTCAATGAGATCTTCCAGAAAGTGAAATAAAAAAGACATGCATCATAGGATATAAACCTAAAAAAATTAGAGGGTCATTTGAGGAGATCCAACCTATGGGAGTTAGAGAACAGAGAAAATAAAAGTTCAAAAAAAATGTGAGAAAATTTCCCAGAGCTGAAAGACACATCTCTAAGTTGAAAGCTCCTAGAATGTTCAAACTATATTAAGGAACACCATCATGAAATGTAGGACATGGACATACAAAGATGATCCTCAATACTGCTAGAGAGAGGAAGGCAGATCAATCATACAGAACTGAGAATCAGAATGATAGCTACATCAGAAGCAGGGAAACAAAGGACTCACACCTTCAAAGCGCTGCATGACTTCATGCTAGAATTTTATGCCTACCCATATTTTCAATCAAGTTGAAAAGGGACATTTTCAGACACTTGGCAAAAATGAGATCCCACACAGCAGAGTGACAAAAGGAATTTCCACGATGACAGCTGCTGGCCAGGCTTGGAGAACAGCTGGTCCAGCCTGTAGGAGGAGGTGGACAAAACATCTGTGCTCTTGGAAATTGGTTTGGCATGTGACAGATCCACTGTAGCAGCTGGAGAGGAAGGAATGAGGGTGGGGAGGGAGGAACCTGCAGTTTCAAAGAAAAGAAAGCAAATTAAAAGATTAATTAATTATATGTCCAAGAGGAAAGGATATTCATACAAGAAACAATCACAATATACTATTTGCCTCTAAGACTATCTATCTAGCATAGTTTAATATTTATATAGATAATTAACTAAAAATCTTGATAGAACTATAATGGAAAACAGGTTGAGAAGGCAAATATGAATTACCATAATGGCAAGAGGTAGACAGAGGTGACTTTTTTTAAAAAAGATTTTATTTATTATTTCTAGAGAGAAGAAGGGAGGAAGGCAGAGAGAGAGAGACATCACCATATGTTGCCTTTCACCTGCCTCCAGCTATGGACCTGGTTGGAGATCTGGCTTGCAACCTGGTTATGTGTCCTGGCTGGGAATCAAACCAGTAGAAGCTACTTTTTATAGCAATATAATTATGTATATTTATTATGTTTATAATAATCTTATTGGGGTGATAAATTTGTAAGGTATATAAATGTCTAACTAAACATGTTATATACCTATAATCACCATAATATTGTATGTCGACTGTAAGTTGAAAAGTAAATTTAAAGAAAACAAATTAATAAACTTATGGTTAAAGCTTTTTGTTCCTACAAAAATGCTTTTTCCCAAAATTTTATATCAAACAAAAGCACAGGCAGTCTGACAGAAGCAGAGGGCAGGGCTCTTTTGCCCTAGCAGCCTCTAATACACTTCCTGTTAGAAGCCACTAATTCTGAAGAATTGTAAAACTTACTGATTCTGGAAGAAATTATACGGTTATACAAAGCTGGAGCTGAACTCGAGTCTATGCCCAGGACATAGTCTATGCCCAGGACATGGTCTATGCCCAGGACATGATCCTGCTTCAAAAATCTATAAACCAAGGGACAGAGGCACCAATTAATGCCAATTCATGTTTAGATGGGAAAACATGGATATCCTTGACCACACTGGTGTAAGAACTGGGGAAAGTGAAAGGGAATGCCGACTTGAGGCTTTCACAGAGGGAAATTTAGCAAAAGAAAGCTAAGGGTTCAAGAAGCTGAGTAAACCACAAATAGGGTAAACCCAAAGAAATTCAAACCAAGACATGTCATGATTAAATTTCTAAAAGGTGATCAAAGAAAAAAACATTGAAAACAGCCAGAGAAAAACTACAACTTATCCATAGGGAAAAATAATTAGAATGGCAACATACTCTCATCAGAGACCATGAAGGCTAGAAGGAAGTGTCAACCCAGAATCCTGAACCCCTAACAAGATTATACTCCAAATTGATATACCTAAAGTATTTATCATTTTTAGAGAGGGGAAGGGAGAGAGGCTGAAAGGGAGAGAGACATCTATGTATGGTTGTCTTTCACTTGCCTTCAGCTAAAGACCTAGATGGAGACCTGGCTTGCAACCTGGTTATGTGCCCTGGCTGGGAACCGAACATGTGACCTTTGGGTTCACAGGCCAGCGCCCTATCCATTGGGCCACCAGCCAGGGTGAAAGCACTTTTAAATCAAGGAAAATTAAGAATCTGTTGCCAGTTGACCTATCCTAAAAGAAGGGATAAAGGAAGTCTTCTTAAAAAGGAAAAGATAAAAGTCTTGGTCCATCAAGAAGCAAAAACTTAGTAAGAAAAACTATTAGTAAACACAATAGGCTGTTTCACTCTCCTCTTGAGTTTTCTAAGGTATATTTGATGGTCTAAACTAAAATATAGTAACACAATCTGAGTTTCAAAACATGAACAATGTTGCCATCAGGCATTTCTCCCAAAGGTCATGTGTATTTCACCACAGTGTCTAATAACCATAGAATTTTCCTTCCTTTCCACAGTAAGTAGTTTTGGCCACTAAACTTAAGCTGCCACTTGGGAAATGGAAAGTTCTCTTGCTAAGGAAATGTTTCTTTACTGAAGGAAAATAATACAATGCTTAATAAAACTACTTATAAATACACACATAGTGGCAATGATCTTCTTGATTATGCTGAATTCTGCCAGTTGAAATAAAATATTAGTTAAGTAATGGAGCATTAAACTTGGTTTGTAACTCAGATTTGGAAGAAGGAAACTCCATTTCAAAAATTTGTAACTAAACAATGGTTCAGACCACAGAAGGTTCAGGGGAAGCCTGCCATGCACACTCAAGTTTTTCTCTTTGAGACTTGCACTTTGACTTATCAAGGGACACATAGCATGGAAGTGTGGAGAAGGAAACTTGGAAGGCATGTAATAAACTATTTGCTCCCTCAACGAACTCCACATCCAACAATGACCACAAACATGGTGAAGTCAGGCATGGCTGTGCTCTGACAACCCTCTGAGCAGAGAATTCATGAATGCTAGAGTATTCATCTCCTATGGAATCTGTCAAAACACTGAACAGACTGTTCTCCATAATTGGGACAAGTAGCTCAGTTAAATGACTCATGTTAGCTGGGAAGAGAAGATGAAGAATGAGAAGAGAATGGAAATCATCTGGAAGTCTCTTAGGAACCAACACTCAATTAGTGCATAAAATTAGGATCATCATTTTTAAGGGTATTCAAATAGTTATCAAACATACACAAAGATGCTCAACTTCTTTCAAAATGAGGAATGTCAAGTACACCAAATTTTTGTTTTTTAAATTTAGTTAATGGGCAAAGATCAAAAAGTACTTTAGTACATTGTGTGTCTGGCAAGGCTCTAACTAAACTACCTGCATATTTCTATTAGGAAAGTATATTGACATGATGATACCTGTTGCCAGGTCTTTAGATTTGATTTTTATCCTACATAAACGCTAGTAAGAGAGACTGTTGACTCTTTCATGGACCTTGGACTAGGACAGGAGATGCCTGATCAGAGGCAAAGGACTTTGTTACAAGCAAATGAAGCAGTATGAGCACCTGTTTGCTCGAGTTCTTCCTGGCCCCAATTCCCTCAGGGGAAGGAACAGGAGAGCCAGATGGATTCTGCTAAGGCTCCCTGGGCTTGAGGAAGCCATCCCTTCTATAGCAAGTAGTAAGAAAGCTTGCTTTATGGTCTTGGAAGGACACATTACCTCAGCCCTGAATATACTCATTGCAAACTGAAACCTGAGAAATGGTCCACATAAAGATAGTCAAGACTGATCCTCAGCTACTTGGCAGGGTGTGTAGGATACAGCCTCGAGGGCTCCTTCCACCAGTGCTCAGGGATACTTTGTAATGAAAATCACACTTAACTTTTGACCTAGCAATTCCACCTCTAGGGATCTGTCCCATGTATTTCCTTGCACAAAATTATGGGGGTTATTTAAGGGGTTATTCCAACATGGATTATAATAGAAAAGGATCAGAAACAAGTGAAGTGTCCATTTGATACAGGACTGGTCTGATTATAACAGACCCTCATGATGGAATATTACACAGTAATAATAAAGGGTGAAAACTTTATGTGCTGGTATAGGCTGACAAGAAAGCAGCTGAAGGAAATCATGCATAATTCTCCCACTTGTGTAAAAGAGACAAGAAGTATACATATTTTCTTGTCCCATGTCTATATAAAGTTTTATTTCTCTAAGGATACACGAAAACTAATTTTAACTGCCCCATATGACACACTGATAAAAGAACTTGAAATTCCAATAAAACACAACACCAAGGGATTCATATTCAAAATTTTAATATTTTGTGCCAGTAGAAGCTTTTCAAAGGCAACGATATATCAATAAATAATAGTTCAATTGAGTTCCTGAGAAAGAACCTACCACATAAAAGTGTGTCAGAGCGATGTAAATAACAACACAGCATTACTGTAAAGTCGCAGGAATACTGACAGTCGTGGTACAAGCACAGCAGATGTTGGGATTTGCCATTCATACAAAATGTAAACCGGTACACAGGAATTTTTTTATAGTTTAGACATGATAAACTTATAAATGTTGTTGCCTAGATATATACTACATAATGAATACAGTATGCTAAAAATGTCAAGGGAAAATATGTGGAATAATATAATGAAAATATAATATAATACACTGGATTTTTAAAAAGCAAGAGAACTGAACTTTTCACTGAAATATAAATCACTTTAAATAGGAATCATACTAATTTGAAATAAGGAATATTTTGTAAGGTATCTATGTATATATACATCTACACATCTAAGAAAATATATATGGCTTCATTTTTTTTTTGTATTCCAATGTCACTTTGAATGATCCTTGATGTTTTACAATGATGAGGAAAATGTATTTTTAAAACCAAGTTAAGATTGATATTTCAAAGCACACCAAAACAAAGAAAAAGTGAAAGAATGCCAAGATCACTAAATTTCAATATGGTAAGACCCAGCTGTCTCAAGACAGCAGGAGGAATGGTGTCAGGCAGACCTCTTGGTGGGTGCTGTCTGGTGGCAGCTATTGGATCCCACACATCAGCTATGCCAAGAGCGAGAGGGTGGACTGACTGGTGAAACAGACAAGAATTCCATGATTAACTTCAAACTTTTTGGCATAGCTAAATTAATCCCTTTAGATATACACAAGTTTAGTATATAACAAATGCTTAATTTTAGCCCTCAAAGAATCCACCCATACCTAAGACACACAGAAAATCACTTCTCAGTTACACACCTGCGTTTCTTTAACAAAACGGTAAGGAATACAATCACAGTGGAGTCACCCGCAGGACACGTCATCACACACTGTCTACAATGTCTCATTTATAGATAATGTATAAAAACATCTTCACAGAACCAGCTGTGAATGGCAAGACATGGTCATTTATAATAGAAAGCCCAGCTCATGCAGCACTCTCTACACACCAGACATCAGAAGTCACACCCATGGCATCACCTTGCTCACAAACTGCCTATTATAATATAATATGAAAAAAAAAGCAGCTTTTAACATATCACAATTTTGAAATGTGGGAAAAAATATAAATCAGGAACCATTGTGTGAATAAAATGGTATCAGTAACATCAAAACAGTGTTCTTTTCGTTTACGTATTGCACAGAGATTTCTTATCACGTTCTTCAGTTTTAATTTCTTTTCCTAAATGTAAGTGCTGTGATAACATACAAATTATAAAATGACAGCAGCATGATTTGTCAGAGTTAATTAATCCCTATAATTTAGTAAGAAAAATGACTATAAACAAAATAAGTGCTCTTTCTAAACCGTATTAAATTTTTAAAAAATATTTTCAATGCAGTGAAGGTCCTCAAAAGCCAAATTAAAGTCAGTTTGACAATCATCCTCCTTATCAACCAGAATCTAGAAATAAAGATATGTTAGAGAATCTAGAACTAAAGATATGTTAGACTGGTGTTCAATTTTAAAAAGCATTTTTGATTGTTTGGGGTTTTTTGGTGAAGACTAGAATTTCAAGTGATGTAATCAACCAACTAACTGAAAACAAAGCTGCCCTGAACTTTTCCGTCAGGCCTTTTAAGGAACCAGCCACAAGCACCCAGGCCTGAGAAAGCTGGGTGTTGGTGCCAAGCCTGTCTACACATACACTGGTTGGCAACCTTCAGTCTGATCCACCAGATTGGAATTTTCCAAATCGGAGTTCTCAGCCTGGGGCATCTCTGCTCCTGAAGGCTTTGGGCATCTGAAGGGGTAGCCATTGTCATCAAAAAACCTTCGGAAGGTAAATTCATAAAATGCATGTTCAGGGTGTTTGTTACTTGAGGAGGTGAGTGTGTCCCAGGCCTTGGTGCTGTCTTCACTAGCATCATGCCAAGGGCTTTCTTCATCTACAGGGTCAAAATTTGAGGTGTCCATGGGGTGGCTGATCTTGGGAACGTAGGGAGCCGGCTGCTTCCGAATGTCACTAGAGAAATCAATGGTAATGAAGAATGGATGGGCTTTCAGGTCATCAGCTCCATTCCTTCCCAGCCGGTGGTCAGCAGCACAGCACAGTTTAGTGATGAGGTCCCGGGCCTCAGGGCTCAGCTTGACCTTGGCTGGAATGTGGAGTGTGTTCTCCCAGTTTATCACCTCAAGAGAGAATAGAACCAAAGTTTTAGTTTCTCAGGGCCTACCTGGGTAGTTCTGGGATAATACGTAATGATGTGACTTTTAAATAATTTAAGTCTCCTGACAGAAGAAAAGTTTGGATAGACTCTGAAGCCATAGTTGTGGATCAGAGAAACTATTAGCAGGTCACTGTTAAGCGGGGCACATAGCCTGAGGCTGGGATGCTGAAGCCCAATGCAGGCCCGGAGAGACCAATTTTCTTCTATCAGAGAGACAGTTTAGCAAAAGAATTGTATGTTTTCCACAAAAGAATGAAGAGACTGATCATCTCTGAGTCATTTCTTTAGCTATGGCAACAGATTTCTGTGGTGCCATCATTGTTCTCAATCAATACTATTGCAACCAAGAGATGGTTGGCTGGGGTTTTGTAACTTAAAAAAGCAAACTCACTGGGAAGAATAAAGTTGACCTACCCTATGAGCTTGGCCTCCTATCCCTGATACTTAACTGCACACACCAGCCATCTAACTGCTCAGTAAATACATTTGACATAGAAATGTGTTTACAGTGAGGTAGATGTGTGAGTAGGACGGATAATTTGAACCTGAGTAGTTTTCATACAGCTAAAACTTATAGAATTCCTAGGAGAAAACATAGGGGAAAATCTTCATGATGTTGGATTTAGCAATGATTTCTTAGGCATGATACCAAAAGCACAGACAACAAAAGAAAAATATATAAATGCACAATCAAAATTTAAAACTTTTTTTCATTAAAGGACGCTGCTGACAGAATGGAAGGCTGTATTTACAAAAAATGTATCTGATAAGGAATTAATACCCAGAATATATAAAAATTCTACAACTCAACAAAAACAATTAATGTGATTAAAAAAGATAACGGCTTTAAATAGGCACTTCTCCAAAGACAAACAAATGTCCAGTAAGCACATGAAAAGAGGCTCAACATGACTAATCATTAGGAAATACAAATAAAAACCACAATGAGATATCATCTCACTAGGATAAAGTGAAGCCACCATCAGGATGGATACTATAAAAATAAAGGAAAAGAAGTGGTGAGAATGTGGAGAAAATGGAACCCTTGTGTGCTGTCGGTAAGAATGTAAAAATGGTGCAGCTGCTATGGAAAACAGTGAAAAAGTTAAACAGAATTACCATATGACCCAGAAATTCCAATTCTGGGTATATAGTCAAAATAATTGAAAGCAGAAGTCACACAAATTCTTGCACATGAATGTTCATATCAGCACTATGCACAATAACCAAATAAGGTAGACACAAACCAAGTGTCCACTGCTGGATGATGAATAAATAAAATGTGGTCTATATGTACAGTGGAGCATTAGTAAGCCGTTAAAAGGAAGGAAATTCTTCCACATGCAACAACAGGGATGATTCTAGAAGACATTATTCTCAGTGAAATAAACCAAGCACAAAAGGACAAATACTGTGTGATTCCAGCCATCTGAGGCACCCAGGGTAGTCAATTTCACAGAGACAGAAAGTAGAAGAGAGGTTATGGGGGCTCCGGGAAGGGGAACGGAGAGTTGTTGTTTAACAGGTAGTTTTGTTTGGGAGGATGAAAATGTCTGGAAATTAGACTCCGGTGGCAGTTGCACATTATGAATGTACTTATTGACACTAAATTGCACACTTAAAATGGTTAAAATGGTAAACCTTATCACAGTAGAAACTGGGTTATTATCATGCAGGCAAATTAGTGAGTGGTTTAGCCATTCAATGAGGCTATAGATAATGATGCCAAGTTCCAATTTTATTGTTACTCTGTCAAGAAACCAATTTAGGGTTCTTCTAATTAAGTGACTATTAACTTAGGGTCTACCATGAACTCAAAGGCATATGAAATCATCTTAGAATTGTTAGCAAACATGTCAGTGGGTAAGTGCACTGTGCTGAGAGGTAACAAAAGATTTCAACAGATTCTCAATTCAATTCTTCTTAAGTAAGCACATCATTTATGTCAGAGAGTAAATGGCCATCATTCTAAAACTAATTATTTAATTACATAAAAGGAGTATTAGAAATATGCATACTAGCCTAACCTCGTATGGATAACTTGCCAACAATAATGATAATACATCCAAATAAGCTTACTTCTTTAGGGATAGTTTATAAAGTCTTCTGGTGTTTTTTTTTTTTTTTGCACAGTGGCAGTAGAGACCAGATCTGACCATGCCCAGATCTGACCATGCCTCACTACTTCTCTTCGTTCTCACCTGGAAATATCCAGGTGCCAGCTATTTATTGGTTTAAGTAAAATTTCACACACGTAATATACTGCATTTTAAAACTCCGGTCTAACTCTGGGGCTTTATGTACTAAAATAAAAATTTTCAAATCCCATTTTATACAACTAAGATTCCCATACCACTCAGAATGAAAGGTCAATAAACCATGTGTTTGCAGCAAGTGGATGCATTTTCCCCTTCATTACCTTCAGCTGGGTCTCTGTGGGAGTGGGGGCCAGAAAGGGTGGCTGCCCCACCAGCATCTCAAAGAGAATCACTCCAACGCTCCACCAGTCACAGAGCTGAGTGTACCCTGAAAGACAAGGCCACATTCAAGTCCAGCATGGGCACATACTCTTCTCAGAGAACGAAACAAAAAAATCAAGTATTACTTTGCTAAGTGGGGAAACATGTTTGAGCAGCACACATTATATATATAAAAGAAAACCACCCTACCCAAAACACATCTCCTTGCATGTGCAGCTCAACATAAAGGATGGTAACAATGTTTATATGGGGAGGAGAATGTCACTTGTCTTTTAGTCACTGGTCTGTGAAAAACACAGGATACTCTTGCAGTAAGAAAATACCTTATTTTTTAAAAGATTACTGTTATTACTGATGATACTAACCAGAATTTCAAAATTTTAAAGATTATACAAATAGACATAAATTACAATAGTAGTAACCACAAAAATGGAAGTGTTAAAAGACCTGTGAACAAGTGTGTCCAGTCACAAGGGCTCCCTAGCAAGGCTTTCCTGGGAGGTTCAGAGGTAGTTTAAGAACATGAAGAAGAGGAGAAAGGGGGCACTTTGGCAAAAGGAACAACGGTCACTGAAGATACAATCCCTGTGCAAGGCCCTAACTAGTCAGGCTCTTCCTCACAGTGCCCCCAAGATGGAGCCAAGAGAGCACATCCTGCCATTAAGTCAGAGCCAGTGCAAGAAGGCTGCTGAGCAGGTGCATTTCTTTTTCTCTTTCCATTGGGAGCCTCCAGAACCTCATGTTCTGGTCCAAACTATGCTCTAGTTTTTTTAAAAATATTTTTTATTATTTTAAAGATTTTATTTTATTATTTTTAGAGAGAGGAGAGGGAGAGAGACATCAATGTATGGTTGCCTTTCACCTGCCTCCAGCTACGAATCTGGCTGGAGACCTGGCTTGCAACCTGGTTATGTGCCCTGGCTGGGAATCAAACCAGCAACCTTTGGGTTTGCAGACTGGCCATGCTCTAGTTTTGATGTCACCTAATCCGTGCTGAGTGTCAACTGGGACCTAAGACCTGCTGATAGTATTGCCAATTGAGTTCCTCCAGACTAGGTACCCTCCATCCCAGTCCTGCCTGCCCATGTGGCACTCAGGGCTGCAGAGTAACCCCACCCCCGGTTCCTGGACTGTGTGCATGGTGGGTGCTGGGGAAGGGTGGGATGGGAAGAGGGATGTTTCCCCTCAAAGCCCTGTACCACCTTCTCCTACTTTGAGAGCATGACTGGGCAGCAAGGTTATTCTACATGTGGCTTTTGGGTGGTTAATTAATTTACTTTGGATTACCACAGCTTACAAACAAAACTCAGACTTGAGCCAAGTCTGGCTAGCTGCAAAGATTTGAAACAACACGTGAAAAGAGGGGTCACCAATCCTGGGTTTATTGCACAGACTCTGGTCAACAAACCACTGTCACCATGGGCCATGTAACTAATTACTGGAAGGTTCCAATGGTGTTCAGCCAGATGTCATATTTGATGGAACAGAGCATCCTTCCAGGACCAATTTTACTGAGCACTTGTAGTTTTATGCACACTAATGTCCCCAAATCTGACCTTCAAGGTGCTTCTGGACTAGAAGGGAGAACTGGAGGAAAAGGATATTTGTTTTCTGTCATACTTAATAACCAGCTGGAGACGGTACAGCTCAGCTCAGAATCTGAGCAAGAAGCTGTGGTACATATATATAATGAACTATTACTTGGCCATAAAAATAATGAAATCTTACCATTTGCAACACCATACATGGGCCTGGAGGGTATTATGCTAAGTGAATTAAGTCAGTCAGAGAAACACAAGTAACTCAGGATTTCACTTACATGTGGAGTCTAAAGAACAATATAAATAAAACAGAAATAGATTCACAGATACAAAACACAGACTATGGCCGCTAAAGCGGAGGGAAGGTTAGAGGACTGGGTAGAAAAACTGAAGGGATTAAGAAGTGAAAGTTGATAGTTAAAAAAGTCATGAGATGTAAAGTATAACGCAGGAAATATAATCAATAATAGTCTAATAACTATATATGTGCCAAGTGGGTACTGAAAAAATGGGGGGGGGGGGAGATCACTATGTAAAGTATTTAATTGTCTAACCACTATGCTGTACATCCAAAACCAATATAAACTAATATTGAACTTTAAATGTAATTGAAAAAATAAAACAAATTTTTTAAAAAGTTAAAGCTAGAGAGTGTGGAAATGTCTGGCTTAGGCGGACTGAATAGTGTCTGTGTGTTCCTCAGAGTTGTTTCCACCACATAGTCATGTGGTGACTACGTGCAACTGTGCAACCAGTTCTAGAGTGGTTCTCTTGGGTGCCAGACAGAAAGCCAACACCTCTACCCTCTCTCTCACTTCCCAGTCAGAGGAGCGAGCCAAGACGGACCTAAAGGGGCATGTCTTCCATCACTGTGAGAGCAGGGGTGATTTTAAAATGGAAGTGACATGTGCTTCCGTGGGTACACAGTAACTGTGGGAATATATAGGGTCCTAGAAAGCTAGGGCTGGAGAGGCTCTCAGAGGTCCTCTGCCTCCACAGGTCTGGAATCAAGATGGCCTCCAGGCGGGCAGGGGTGTAGAATGGCCAAGGTAAGCGCCCGAGGCACCCACCTTTTCGGAGAAGCACTTCTGGTGCAATGTAATTTGGGGTCCCAACCAGGGAGTGTGCCAGACACCTCTGGTGCTGCTTCCTGGCTCTCTGCTCCAGGGTCTTCAGCCTGTCTCCACAACGACAGTTAGACACATCGTCCCAGAGGTCGCCAGGCTCCATGCTGTCCTGTCTGATGTGGTTCCCTTTTCCACACAGGAATCAGAAAATACAAAACAAATTAAGTTTGCACTTTTTGACAAACTCATAGCTTCAAATCAAGAGTAAGTCAATTCAGTTCCTGCCACGCTAAAAGAACCCTGCCCAGCTGCTCAGCAGGGCAGCACAAGGTTCTGGGTATGAGATTGCATACGAGGTGAACACTGCACCACGACAGAAACACTGTCTGTCGTGGGCTGTGCTGAGGCTTAGATAACTGAGGTAACGTCACTTTGCGCCCTTCTCAGGCCAATCTCAAAAAGACGTGCTTTAAGATGAGCATGGGAAAGCATTAAGAGGATTTTTAAAATGTAAATTTAAAAAAATGACTTAAATGCCAGAAAATGGGACTACATTAAATGACTTAAGATTGGTTTTAAGTTAAAAAACAAAACAAAATCCAGAAGCCTGAGCTATTGGTATTGAAATAACTACTTCAAGAATCCAAGTCATAAATAATGGCCAGCTGTTTTTGATTTTTCCAAACAGCAGAACTACAGGAGCTGGAGTTAAACTATAATCATCCCTATATCCATACCTACACTTAAAATACTGCAGATAGGGCAGATAGATTCAGGTCGGCTGTGTGAGGACTCCTCAGGAGACTGTGAAGCTTACTTTTTAAGGTTCATTTTAATAAGGCAGAGTGATGGTTCCTCAGAAAGGTCCCATGACACCTAATGTTCTAAAAATATCATAGTAAAAACACCGGTATCATACTACTTTTTAGGGGGAAAATGATGTCATACCAAATTATAAAATAATGGAGCGACAGATAATTTCACAATGGTTAGGAGCCACTGATATGGTGGAAAACAGTTGCCTTTACACGGCTCAGTTGTGCCCAGATGTCTAAAGCGGATTTGGTGTACCTAAGTCAGTACCTTTCTGGTAGTACTTGGAGTTGTGAGTCCACCTGAATCCAGTGCAGAGGCCAAAATCTGTCAGTTTGATGTGACCATCAAGATCTATCAAAATGTTGTCTGGCTTGATGTCTCGGTGGATAAAGCCCATCTTGTGGACACTCTCAATGGCCAGAGTCAACTCTGCAATGTAGAAGCGGGCCAGGTGCTCAGGGAAGACCTCCATCCGGATAAGTAGGCTCATCATGTCGCCCCCAGGGATGTAGTCCATCACAAAGTACAGGCTGTCCTTGTCTTGGAAGGAGTAGTAGAGTTTGACCACCCACTCATTGTCAGCCTCAGCCAGGATGTCCCTCTCAGCCTTGACGTGGGCCACTTGATTCCTGTTCAGGACATCCTTCTTCCTCAAGGTCTTCATGGCATACAGGGCATGAGTGTCCACCTTACATGCCAGGCATACTTCCCCAAAGGCACCAATCCCTAGGGTTTTGATTTTCACAAACATGGACTTGTCCATCTTGGCCCTCTTTAGCCTGTTGTAATTAGACTCCTTCTGGTAGAGGATCTTCCTCATCTGCTCCTGCTCAGCCTCACAGAGTCCAGCCTGCACAGAAGGAAAATAAGGGTTACATCGGAGGAACCCCAACAGGAAATAGCTGGTGGGAAATGCCCTAGAACTGAGAGGAGCCTGACTTGATCTAAAGGAATGAGAAGATGGGAGAATGTGTCCAATTCACATCAAACAAAAAAACAAATCAGTTTTGTTCTTTATATCCATATACTACCACAAATCCAGAATCAAAAGGGAAGGCAAATACTCCTGTCTCTGGGTGACTTTAGGCCCTTGAAAACAAAAGGAAACATCTATTAACAAAAACCTGTTAGGGGACCACAAAATTCCCGAAACTAATATTTTAATAGGCCAGGGGAAAATGAGAAAACAGAAATGTCAATGAAAATGAGAAAGCAGAAAGAGCAAGCACAAATTTTATTTTTAGAATTTGAAATTATTGGCTTGTGTGACTTAAATTTACTATACTTAAGTAATTTCATTAATACCTTCCCTTATCAAATAAGGCCCCTTTAAAGCATTGCTTGTTAATTACAGACTTAATAAAAGGAATAGAATAAATAAGTCCCAGAATTTCAATTCATAAAACCTGAAACTTTCTTTCTACTCTTTCCAAAGCATTTTATTAGTAAAATTTAATGAACTTTCCTAATGAATAAAAACACATAAAACCCCATTTGCTAATTTTCTCGTTAGCACATGGTGTACAGCCATAGCTGATCCCTGCAGTCCAGATTAGGGAGAAGGGAGGCGGAAACACCTGTAATTTCTCCAGGTCCTCCCCTCACAACCAGACCAGAGCCAGGGAGATGACCGGTTGGTACCAAAGTACACAGAACAGTGAGAAAAGGGATCCGACTATTAAGGGTTTAGGAAGAATGAAAAGAGATTACTCTGGCCATCTCCTGCTCCAGCTGCAGCCTGCGGTTGACCTTCTGCTGGTAGGTCTTGATCACATTTTCCACATGCTGCTCCATGAAGAACTTGAATGCATAGGGTGAGTAGCTCTTGATTCGAGACTCTCTTTTTTCCTCATCACGGCTGTTTTTTCGAACGGGGACAGGAGATGTCTGGATCAGTTTCTTATCCTTCCCTGCTCGGTCCGTCTTGGCACCTTTGTGGCCCCTGTCAGGGGGCTCAGAGGGGTCATCCCGCAGCCTCTGCTCCAGCCCCGCGCATAGGCAGTCCACATCCACGTCCACCTGCTCGGCTGCACCCCGCAGCAGCAGGTGCTTGGGGTAGGGTGGGGGTGGGCACCTCAGGTCCACATCCCGTGGGTAGGGGCCAGCGCCCACCAAGGGTGGGGGGTGCTCATCAGTGGTGTCAGGCCCATCAGGCCCTGGGGTGGGCGCAGGCACCCAGGCTGGATGGGAGGGCCCCACAGCTGTCTGTGGCTCAGGCCGGAGTACACGCACACTCTTCACTGGATGCAGGATGTGAGCTGCTGTCACTGCTGTGATGGTGTTGGGGGAAGCCATGGCCACGGGCTGCTGGTGGCTATTGAAGGAGCTGCTTCTGCTGGGGACAGCACCCTCGGGCCGGAATGCCACCTGCTTCTGTAGAGAGTTGCGCCGGGTCAGCGTGGGCACTGGCCACGGTTGGATGGGGGCACCACTAGCCTCATACAGGTCCACGTTCAGGCTATTCCTGGAGGGGGCCAGAAGACTCTGTGGGGGTACCATCACGTGCACCTGGGGGGCCTGTTTGTGGTGTGGGTGTGGCA
Organism: Noctilio leporinus; assembly: GCA_004026585.1. Lineage (NCBI taxonomy): Eukaryota > Metazoa > Chordata > Mammalia > Chiroptera > Noctilionidae > Noctilio > Noctilio leporinus. Next base: position 94,108 of record PVIW01003849.1, on the reverse strand, counting down.
CGTACAGACCTGCTGTGGCCCCCGCTGCCTGAAAGGTGTGGCCAGATCCTTGCTGCCCAGCTGGGCCCTTGGCAGCCAGACTAGCATACGCCGCAGCATCCTGCGGCACCTTGTTCTGGAAGGAGGGGCTGCGCTGGACACTGTAGCTCAGAGGCTCCCCAGGCACCAGCAGGTGCGACCTGTAGTGTGAGCCTTGCAGGGGGAGGCCTTGGCCCCCAGGCCCAGCCACAGGGAAGTTTATCGAGGCAGCCTCCATATTGGCAGAGTAGCCCTTGGGCTGGTGTTGGGACCCACCAGGCGTGCTGTGGGGATTGACACTGGCAAAGAGATAGTCCATGTACTGCTGGGGCACCTCTTCCAGTGTGCCACTGCCCTCATAGGCCCCACTCATAGGATGATAGGGGGGAAAAGGGTCTCCTGCTCCTTCAAAGCTCGGCCTCCGTGGCACTGAGGTAGGTGCCAAGCCCTTTCCTGCAGAGGAAAGAAAGAACCGAAGTATATTAGAGGGGCTGTCCAGCAGGTTCTGGCACTTTTAGGCTCTTCCAGGACTGAGGCCCCTGGGCAAGGCTGAACTCTGTTGGGGCACATCTGGGCTGCCTCTAAAGTCTAAAGGTTAGCCTTGCCCCCAGAAAGCCCCCACAGGAACCTCTGGCAAAGCCAAGCCCCTCTACAGCTACCTCATCAGGCAGAAGTCACAGACAAACATGGCTGTTTCCTGCACCACAGAACACACACCAAGGACCAATGCAGAAGAAAATCCCATGGCCCTGCAGTCCCCTGAAAGCTGTGTTCTGAGACAGGACCAAGATGGCTAAGCCCCTTGACATGGACAGCCATTCAACACTGTGGAATGAAACAACTCCTGTCAAAAAAAAAAACATGGGTTTGCGTCCTTAGTTTTCAAAGCCAGTACAATTCTCACTCAGTGATAAAGTGGGTTTATCCCAGGCCTTCCACAAACTAGAGGAAATTGCTTTGCTAAGTATCGTGAGTCCCTACCACACTTGGGAGCTCAGGCCCCAGAAAACTTCCCATCTGCTCCATCCCAGAGGACCCTCCACAGGCAGCCTGGGAACCAGAGCATTGGCTGCGGCTCAAGGCCTCCCTAGTACCCTCAGCCCCTGGGCAGTAGCTCTTAGTGTGAGAAATGGTGTTTTAGAATCAGTGAAATAAGCCTCCCTTTTGCAAGACCCCTCCACAGGCCTAAGAGAACGTAAAAAGAATATTTTTATTTTCACTCTGCCTACTATAAATACCCAGTGAATTTTTCAATCTTTCACAAAACAAAGCAAGTAGCCCCCCTCCCCAGAGGAAGTACCACAGGTTATTTCAGGTGGGGGACACCCAGGTAGGTCCCTCCTGGGCCTGAATTTCAGAGCAAACAGGCTTAGCTCAGCCATTACAGGCCCGTGGCAATGTGCCTAGAGGCAATCTGCTGCCACAGCCACAGTGGATTTCACTTGTGTTTTTAAACCATAAACCATCCTCACTAGCAGGTCACGGTCTCAGCTCACCTGGGGAGGTCTGCTTGATGACGCGCACAATCTGCTCCTTCCTCGGGTCCAGGTAGCCCATCTTGCTGATGTAGTCCAGGGCAGCTTCAATGCTCCTGCTGCCTGTCTGCTTCAGGGCCCGGCCTGCCATCTCCTGCAGGAAGCACACGTGTCACCGCAAAGCCACCAGGAACTTCCATTCCTGCCCTGCTCCTGACTGTTGTGACACTCGCCTCTCTGATGTTGGCGGTGCCACAGACAAATCTCAGAATGGGCAAAGTTTTAGATGTCCTCAGGTGCCTGATGATAGAGTTGAACCTGTACTAAATCATAGAAAACTATTTAAAGTACATCAAGAATATACAGGAATTTTGAGGGTGGATCTGAAAGAATATTAAATTCTGTTTCTCCTTAGAAACCTCTTGAAACTGGGTATAAACCTAAAACTACAATAGTGTAGTTTTAGTGTACCATGAAGTGTACACTATTGAATAGTGTACCATGAAGAATGGTGGGGTCAGAGAACCTCGCTGTAACCCAGCTCACTCTCAGGCTGACTCTGGGATAGGGGCGTCTGCAATACTGAGGTCCAGATCAGGTCATCTGCCCCAAGGGGATGGTAGCCTTGCCAAAAAGTCATCTATTTAAAAAAACTTCCTGAATGCCTACTTGCGCTTAGGGCCCTGGCTGAGTGAGATAAGAAAAGGACAGGCTAAAGGAGCCTAAGGACTATGGGCAGCACAGAACAGGCCCCTTGGAATTGCCACAGGATGATGCGGATAGAGTGGATGGGGGTCAGAGGAACCAAACTCATCCTGCCAAGGCAGTGGGCACCAGACACTGCTCATGGAAGAGACAGCTCTTCAACAATTTAGATGGGTGGGGAGACCAGTAATGAAAAACAGGATTCTTGGCAGGTAGAACAGTCACAGTGGGGGCTTAGAGGGAGGATGGCTTGGAGGCCTGAGGGAGCAGCAAAGAGGGGCCACTGTTTGGGGTAACTGGCCCTAGAGTTTTACCCATACTTGAAGGCAGTTGCAGATGCTTTCCGAGAGGAACAACAGTCAATGAGAAGATCAATCTAGGGCAGAGAGACACTGTCAGGTAGGGGAGATCAAGTACGCAGGAACAGATGGGAGACAGGAGGGACAGGGCACTGAGGGCTGTGGCCCAGGTGCCCTATCGTCAGCACTGCAGGGCTGTAGGCCAAAAGATGAGAGGGAATAGGGGAGGATGACCACAGAAGACAGCCTATTGGAGGCAGGGGGACTGTTTCAAGGTTGAGGGGTAGGAAAGTGGGGAGGAATTAACTGAAAATTTGGAGGTGGCAAAGACAGGGGATGAGGAGGGATCTGAGGGCACAAGGATGGGAGATCACTCCTGTAATTCGTACTGGAAGGGAGGGGTGAGGATGTAGATGGACACCAGCACAATGAGACAGAGGCTCACACTGTCTTGCTGTGGAAAGAGTGGCTATCCGTATTTGCAAAAGGCCACTTGGAAGATAAGAGCTGCGGTCTCAGATGCTCCAGCCTGCATAACTGTGTGCTTCTCAAGGCTAACTTGGGACCTACCAGGCCTGCTCCCACTGCCCAGGGACAGGCATCTTGTGCCTGTACTCCTGTCAAACGGATTACTCCTTTTGAGAGTAACGGGAGAAGCTGATGAGACCTAAAATTCCCCATCATTCATGGCTGTATCCACCCACCTATCACAGTGACTGGGATAACTTAAATGCTTACTGTTCATCTGATTATACCATATTAAAATCAAATTTGCCCTTCCTGGCCATAACCCGGCTGAGCGGTAGGCTAAAACATGTAGGCTGTACTTGGTTGTAAACTGTGCCTCTGTTCTTAGCAGTGCAAGTGTGCAACACTACAAGATGACAGGGGCAGAAAGGGGCCAGGAAAGATGTCCTAAGATCTGGGGCTGGGAGAGGTGACGCTCCAGGGAGGAGGAATGTGACAGCTTAAACGACAGGCTGGGAGATGGTGTAAGGACAGAGTTTGGAATCTGGAAGAGCTTCTGAGAGGGAGCAGGGTTCAGAAAGTGGATACTTCAATACCTCCTCACCTGCAGGCAAAAGGTGAAACTCAGCCTCCCCACCTCATAGCTCTGTTATGCAATGAGGTCTGCCCCTCTGTGAAGGAGTCTCTGCAGCTTGGAGAAGGACCTGGTATGATATGGCCTCTTCTCAGGATCACCCTGGAGCTTCTGGTGCTCATTTAATGTGTGCTACTACTAGAAGAAGACATGTAACACAGCCTTTCAGTCAGCAGGAACTGTCCACCTGTTTCATGTGCAACCTGGCCACCAGCCTGTCTTCTTCACAGTGAGCTGCCAGGCACGGTCATTGCTCCAGAACCTGCCACATGTTCAGGGATCGACCAAGTTAAGTGTGCACATATTTCAATCTCTCTCTGTTTACTGGGCAACCCAACTGCAAGACTTGTATGCTTATCGTGCTAAAATCTAGGAACTTAACCAAGGAAAATCAGCACAAAGAGACCACAAATGACTTGTGTTCACAGGGATGTTTCAGTTCATAAAACTTCACCCCTTGAATGAGTCAGCTCATTTATCAGTTAACATCTTCCAGTAATCAGAGTGGCAGAGTCTGCCTGCCTGTCACTTCCCATCACTGAGCCAATGTGGCTTCCGTAGGAACTGTCCAGAGAGGTGACTACAACATGCACACAGCCATGCTGCCAAAGCCACAGGAACATGCAGCCCTGCTTTTCATCCACTCCCTGGCTGCCCTCAGCCCCAGTGGGATGTCACTGAGACCTGAACCCATTTAACAGCACATTCTGTTTCTTGTGGGTGGTTGAGGGACACTCAGGCTCTGTGAGTACAGTCCTTAGACACTGAGCCAGCAGGCTAGGGTGTCACCACAAGAACTGAGTTCAAACCCACTTGGAAGAAAGGCATAGAGTGAGAGGGCACAGCTGCTGCCTTGAACATCCCCACGTGGTATCCAGGTGCTGGGACTGCCACCTGGTGGGAGGCCTCACCAAGGCCAGCTGCCCCTCCTCCTGGCACAGGTCATGGAGTATGGTGGGAACACCATCACATATAATTTCTATGGCACCCTACACTGTCCAAATTCTGCCCCTCAGTGAACCTCCCCCATAGTAACCTTGACCAGAAACCAACTCTCAAACTATCACAGACCCCAAAAGGCCCTGAAAGACCTGCCCCACTGGCCTGCAACCTGCAGAGCAGAAACCTGCCAGGCAGCAAAAGGGGACTGATGGTCAGCTGTGCTGTTCCTTGACTCCGGATGCACCCAGACTCGGTGTGGTCTGTTCCACCTGCTCTGCCATGTTCTCAGGTAAAGGCTGTGGTCTGGCCAGGTGTGTGTCTACCTGCTTTAACTCTCCTACCTGTCACCCTCAAAGGGGTAGAGTTATGTATGCCCTGTCATACTCCTACAACTTATGTCTCTTTAACTCACAGGAAAACAGAAGTTGGGTTCATACACTCGATGCAGCTCAATTATTTTCCAGCATCAACACAGGACTGAGAGCAATTTAAACTCAGTGAAATATTATGATGCATAAAGAAAAGAATTTCCTCTGGAGATCCTCTCCCACCCCTTCCTGGTAGGAAAGTATTTTCCAAATGCTAGCAAAGTTATATCCCTACATTGTAATTCAATTACAAATTTTGGCCAAAAAAAGAGAAACGAACAACTCTGGACTTGGTGAGTCTGTATGGACCTAGGTGTCTAGCTTGCCTGTCTCCTGGTCTTTCTCATGCGCACCAGCAATTCAGTTCCAACTTCAAGTGAAGGAAAAGAGTCTCCAGCAATGGCTCGCCAAAAAGGCTGAGACCTTGTGCTAGGGAAACAGCTTCAGCAGCTTCTGAGGGCCTCAGACACCACACCCTAAAATAAACAGGCGCATCCTCAGCTTGACAAGGAAAAGGAAGCCAGCACAGCCAGTTTTTAAATTGGGTGGCATTTCTTTTCTTCACCTTAAAAAGAAATCTCATTCAAAATTCTATTTCTTGAGGACAGAGAAGGAGCCTAATGAACGAACTAGGAGCATAAAGCACATAACTGAGCCACCAATTCAATGCGAGCTCAGGGTCACACTTTTCTCCCCTACTCTACTTCATGGTTTTAAAATGACAGTCATTACCCTTTAAGCTGATTTCAATATTTAAATGGATGGCAAACCACAGTGTGCAAATTCATCACATAAGCCACCATATGTCCTTTGGCTTTTACCCTGAGTGAGAGACAGGAAGCCACTAGATATGTTTTAAAAGGATCAATCTGACTGCTCTGGGGAGATACTAATGTCTTTCCTCTGCAGCACACATCCACATGTGGGCACACTCCAGGGGCCACTGCTGGACTCTCGGGAAGATCCTCTCAGCTTCAAGGGGACCTTCACCTCCCTATTGGCTCCTCTGCTCCAGGTCAGAGCTTCCAGCGGAGAGGAGGGGAAATCTTCTCAATGGAGCAGAGGACAGCCTTCCGGGTATTGTTGGTAGAATCACTCAATACCGAAATAGAAAGAGCCAGGAACTGTGCAGGGGGTATCTAGTTCTCATAATAACTCTGAAATGTGGGTAAACATGTTTTATCAGAATCAAGAGACAGGCTCAGAATGAGTAATCATTTCCCAAATGTATAAAGCCAGCAGTAAAGTAAGAACCCAAAACCCCTAGTCAACAGAGGCCCAACATTGTTAGAGAGGGGAAGGGAGAGGCAGAGAGGGAGAGAGACATCAATGTATGGTTGCCATTCACCTGCCTGCACCTGGCTGCAGACCTGGTTGCAACCTGGTTATGTGCCCTGGCTGGGGAATCGTACCAGTGACTTTTGGGTCACCTTATCCACTGTGCTACCAGCCAGGGCGAGAAGTACGTTTTTAAAAACAAGGGACCATTACATTCATTAGATTGAAAAATATTTCAAATGTCTGACACCACATATTGCCAAGGATACATGGAGAAAGGAGTGTAAAATGGTCTAAACATACAGGGAAGCTTGTGACAATATCTAGTCTCATTGAAGGTGCTCGAACAACCCAGAAATTCCACTTCCAGGTTTACATTAGAGACACCCCCACATCCACAAGAGAACAAGCAGAAGAGCACTGGCTGCACTTATCTGTAAAGGGAAGGGAAGACAATAATAAACAGGATAGTGACAGTATAATGACACAATGCAATGTGAGTCAGCAATTAAAATTAGTTACAGCCTTGCCTGTCAAATCTTAAAAACATAATGTTGAATGAAAAATCCAAGTTACAAAATCATAGTGTACATTTTTAAAAACCTGTAAAACAATATTGTAGCCTGGTTGTAGTATGCTTCTGTAGTAAAGTATAAAATATAAATGGGGAGTAGCTGTCTTTGGGGAGGGAGGGAGACTGAAAGCTCAGCTCTGTGTGCATGTACCATAGTATTTCTGTTTAAGTCACTGAAACAAATGTCAAAAAATGTTCCATTATTCTCCCTACTTTTATAAATGTTGAAATATGACATCATCATCAATGAGCACCAAACATATTTAATAGTAATACCAAGGCGTGAGTTCTGTTGGTCCCATGGCCCATAATCTTTTTTCACAATCCTGCCTCCTGTCCTATAAGTTCTCTGGGCCAGAAATGAGTCACATTCATGTCTGTGTCCATTGTGCCAGGCAAATTGGTGCTGAGGAATCAGGCTCCTAGGCAACGAACAAATGAGTTAGCACATATCCAAAAGCACAGCTTTCATACCTCAGTTTACCCAGGGTACTGAAGCTCGCAGAAGGCAGAAATAGCACATTTCACATCTGATTCAGTCCCCTGGAGAACTACTTCCTTTGTACCTACCTGCTCCTATCTCCCACCTCCTTCCTAGGGTCACTATCCAGAAATCCCTTTTGCAATTGATTCAAATCCTATACTAGACAGCTGATCTCACACAGTACGTACGCCCTGGCCCTGCAGTCATGGCCAGCAATGAAATTTAATTAAATGTATACTGGGGTCTGGCCAGGTAGCTCAGCTGGTTAGAGCAGTTGTTCTGATATGCCAAGTTCGAGGGTTTGATCCCCAGTCAGGACACATACAAGAATCAACCAATGAATGCATAAATAAGTAGAACAAATCCATCTATATCTCTCTCTCAATCAAGAATATTTTAAAAAATTAAATGTGCACCCATGTGGGTGTGGTTTCTAGGTAAAAAACTGCCAACAACCTGAGTGTCCCCTCAAAATACTAAGGCCTGTTAGCCACTTGGTGGACTACAATACTATTTAAATACAACATGCTAAAGAATAGAATTTAATGACAGGGGAAATGTTTATTATACACTGTTAGCAAAGGCTGAGACTGGCTTCCTAAGTGGTGGGCATGTATCAGTGTTAGGTAGAAAGTCAGAATCCAACCATCCTCTATACACCTGTGCAGGTCCCAGACACTTGAGAGAGACACATTCTTAACACTTGGCTGCAAATGGCCCAGGTGGAATAATGTGTCTAATGATGTGGGGACGTGTGCTTCTAACCTAGTCACTGTACATATGTGGGGCAGAGAGCTCCATAGGTTCATTGCTACTTCCTTTTGCACCCTGCCTGGGGATTGAACCCGCAACCTAGGTATGTGCCCTGACTGGGAATCAAACCCACGACCTTTTGGTGTATAGAACAATACTCCAACCAACTAAGCCACTCAGCCAGGGCTCCGTGGCTCCATGTGGTGACAGCTGAAATGGTGTTCTCACCACTGGGGACTTTACCTTAGTCCAGAAATCCAAACTCTTGTCATGCCTCTTTCTTGACTCTGGAAAATCTGGGGCCAGAATACCAGCTGGCTTCTGTAGAGTTAACCAATTTCCAAAATGATAAGATAATTCATTTCTCAATATTTTCCCAAAGCTTTAACTCTTCCAGTAGGAATTTCTAATTAAATATCCTATCTAGCAGCATCCCAACCTTAAGATTATGTTCTCAGAAAGTGCCATTTTGCCACTGTCAGCTACGTCACAAATATCACCTGTGGATGTTTAAAGGAAACAGGCCATCTGAGAGGATTATGGAATGGCCAGTGTGACAAGTGGCTGGGTGCTATACCAGGCTCTTTACCTAACCAGCCTGCTTCAGTGACAGGTGAAGAAGGGCTGCTCTGCAGGGTGATCACTACTGCTAACCAGACCTCATGGCTTCACATCAGTCCCAACGGCACCTGAACAACTGGCCTGGTTTTACTCCTGGTGATAAGCTCAAACTATGAGCAATGTGCTCGAGAGAAATACATTATTATACCTTATAAACACAAAGATCAGTGTTTGCAAATTCCAAATCCATGGGATGAACCTGGGTTTTTGCTGAAGAAATCTAAAGCAACAAGTGGGCTTGTCTGAAAGGCTTACCAAGAAGATTGAAATGACAGTCCACACCTTTCTTTCAAGACCCAGACAGAATTCTCATTTACTGGAGCCCCTTTAATGTTACTGTTGGAACAGTCTTTTTATTTACTTTCTGAAATGTCCTTTTTCTTGTTCTCCCTTTAAACTTGCATAATCACTTAAAAATGAAATAAGGAAGTGGAATTAAAATGCTAAATAATTTGGGAAAAAAGGATAAAAGAAAATGACTCTATAAAATGTGAGGTCTGTGACGCTGGTCACTCTCACTCCCTGGGTGGGCAGGACCCAGCAGCCTTCTAATTTGTTCCCTCACAGGTGAGAGATCAAGGGGACAATCAGCTAGGCTCTAGGCTCTCAGGCAACTGATCTGTTGCAAACATTCCAATACTGAGACCCACCAGACAGAGAGAGCAAAAACGCAATCAGGCTGAACAAACCCAAAAGCCACCCTCATGACACGTGGTTCTGACTTAGCAGAACACAGGAGTGTAGATAAGCATGACCTTCACCAAAAAACTACAGGGAAGGGAGTATGTCTGAATGGAAAGAATGTGCATTACTGGTGTCTCCCTGAAAATCACACCTGGGAAGGTCTTGTGATAACTTGTCCAGGCGGTGGAGATGCTGAGACGTGGTGTGGACCAGGTAGTCTCCAGGGCAGTGTGACCTCAGTCAGTTAGGAAGGCCATCAGCCAGCACTCCAAGTTTTACTGACTTCACTTAACTGAAAAAAACCTTTCTGCAGCCAGCATTGCTGCCATCAGTCTTAAAAGTCAAGTTGAGCAACAAAAATAAATATCACAGGGCCAAGGAAAGAAGGAATATGATACTTAAAAATAAGTTTGTTAATTTTACAGATTCAACCAAATGAAACTCCTTTCTCAATATTCACTAATAACACATAACACTCATTTTCTGCTGGACAATGTAAGCTATTCCAAAAAGTCTGTTTTATGACAATTAAATTAATTTGGAAAAAAAGGTATGAGAATGTATTTGTTGGCTGGTTGTAAATTCCAAGCTGGTCCATGAGGCCTCTTGTGTCCATTACTGTATACCTGGGGCCTCGACAGTTCCTGGAACAAAGTAGGCACTTCCTATGCGCTGAATCAATGACACTAAGAATTCCTGTGAGTTTCAAATTTATGGTGTTTCGGGTAAGACTGTAAAACTCTCTTGGTCCAGTAATATTCAGATAATGACAGACCCTTGAACACATGGCAGTGTTCTGACTTCCCCAAAACTTAACTATTAATAGCTTATGGCAGAGAGAAGCATTACTGATAACATTGATTAATATATATTTTGTAAGTTATGTATTATAAGACTGTATTCTTACAATAAAGTAAGCAAGGGAGAAGAAAGTATTATTTAAAAAATCATAAGAAAGAGAAAATACTCTCTCAGTATTTATTGAAGAAAACAGGTGTAAAAGTGGACTGTACAGTTTATACCTTGTTGTTCAAGCGTCAGCTGTCCTAAACTTTGACAAAAATGGTTTATAATACATTCTTCACTTTCCTTCCACCATCAAATCCCTCGCTCTGAGGAGTTCAGACACTAACTGCTAGCACTAAGTCCAGGCTGGCTGAACAGATAAAGGTACAGGCAGCTAGAAGGCTGATCAAGGCTCGCAGAAGCTGCTTCTCATGTTGGGTGGAGCTTGGTTGTTGCTCCTGTCAGGATCCTACTCTGGAGAAGGCCCCATGTTTCAGAGTCAGTGAGGATTTGACTTTAGCAGAGGTTAGATATCTTACTCACTAACAAAACAGAGTGGGGAGGGTATCTCCCCAAATCTCCACAGCCTAAGGTTGGGAGATGCCCCAAGGAGATAATATAGCTTTTACGGTACTTTGCATATCTATGGCAAGCTGATAGCTTAGATAATAGCTGTGCTGGGGAAAAGGGTAAAGGGGCCAGTGTGGATGATGTGGCTGCTTAACACATTGTTGACCAGTACCGGAAAAACTCATGTTTTCAAGCCCAAATGTTGTTGATCAATAAAGAGTTAACTAGTGCTTGCACTTGCATTAGCTTTTGTATAAAACTGCAGGTCAACAATGTGTTCAGATATCTTTCATAACAATGACATATCGTGCTCCAGGTCAGCATTTAAAATTAGGGGGGAGCCGTGGAGAAGGGAACTACAGGTTTGAAAGGATATAGAAGCTTCTCTTCCCACCCTGCATCCTCCATGAGGCCTGATATAAAAGAAGGTGCCATGTCATTTTGCATTAAAGAGATGGAGTAAGAAGAAGAGCATGAGGAAGGAGCATGTTGGAGAAGCATGATGGAGGGTGCTGCGATGTGAGAGGGGCATAGTGGAGGAGTGTGTTATAGAAGCCATATGAGAAACAGCTGTGCAGTTTGTAGTCAGGATTCAGCCGTGTGGCCTAGGCTAATAAGAGAGCCGCTTTGATGGTGCCAGCTCCAGCTGACACTGAAGTCACCAAGGACTCTGCCTTACAGACCTGGATTCTAAGAACTCGGGACATACGGCGAGGACTTCACCATGATCCAGTGTAATATGGCACACGCTTTCCTGGACTATTATTCGGGGGCTGATGACCACGTACCCCAGATCCCGAAGGAGAAAACTGACAGATAAGAAATGGGAAACTACTGGGCTTGCTTTTGGTGTATAATCTTTTGAGGAGCAAAGGACGTTGTGGAAGAACAGGGTTCAGAGCTGAAGTGCTTCCAGCACCCCCAAAGCTGGAATATTATAAATAAAGACTTGTTCACTCAACACTAATTACTGGGTCATACACCAAAGTGCCACATGAATAAGCCTCAGTTTTGCTTGGTAACACACACAATTTCTGAGATACATTGAAAGTAAAACCCATACATCCCAAAGACCATCTAACGTAACAGTCGATACATTAACTCATCTAAAACTCAAATAAAACTTACTCATAAAATTCTGTAATAATAAGGCAAGCAAAATATCTATGGCTTCACTAATACCCAACTTGAAAATCTCATAGGTATGTGTTAAAATAGAATTTGGACAAGTATGAAGTTAATTTCCTATATCCAGCAGTTTGCAAAATTTCCATTTCCCTTTTTGTACTATTTCATTCTTTAAAAAATGGTTTGAGGGGGATCTTTTTTCCCATTTCACCCTCCTCTTACACATCGGAAACATCAGCACACTGCCACAAATATCAAGATACTGAACATAGGCTGTTATGTGACCTCAAATAAAAGTCAAGTGTTTCTCTATACCTACAACAGTAATCAGTTTGTTAATTTCACAGTGAGAAATTAGAAAGAAAACCTCTCATTTATAAAACTCCATGGAACACCTGAAATAATTTAGTAACCAGAACAGAGTCTGCACCTGCCCACCTCACTGCCTGTTAAATTCAGTTCTCTAAAATGAGGGAATTCAGGATAAAGTATAACAGAGAAGGGGATCCCCAAAATCCCCACAGCCCGCCCTTGGGGTACGGGGGAAGGAGATAATACAGCTTTTAAGGTACGTTACACATGTATTATCAGCAGATAGCTAAATAATAGTTGTGCTGCCTCCCAGGTGAAAAGGTCAATGATAGACTTAAATATACTTTTCATTCCTGAAGGGAAGCTGTGCTGCTGTCCAGGTAAAAGGGCAGATGATAATGCATAAGATACTTTCCCTAACAAGGATGTATGGTGCTCAGGGTCAACATTTAAAATTAGGGGGAGCCCTACGGAAGGGGCCATACTGTTGGAAAGGATGTGGGAGGAGGTTGGAGAAGCATGATGGAGAGGTGCCATGATGGAAAAAGGATCATGAGAAGCATGATGGAAGTGGATGTCATGATGTAGGAGGATGCAGCAGCCATGTCGGAAGCAGCAAGCAGCTATGCAGTTTGCAGTCAGGATTTGGCCATGTGGCCTGGGCTAGTAAGAAAGCAGACATGCTGCTATTTTGACTCTGCCCTCTCCAGCTCACTCTGAAGTCACCAAGGACTCTGCCTTGCAGACCTGGACTGTATCTATCTGAACTCTTAGAACTTGCAACAGGTGGAAAAGACATCTTAGGACTTGTGCCTTTCCTGGACTTCACCACAATCCAGTGTAATATGGTACATGCTTTCCTGGACTATTATACAGAGGCTGAGAACAACATACCCCAGATCCTGAAAGAGAGAGCTGACAGATACAGAATGGGGAACTGTTAGGCTTGGTTTTTGTTTATAGCCTTTTGGCGAACAAGGGTGTCACGGGAAAACACGGCTCAGGGCTGAAGTGCTTCAAGCCCCACCCTCCATCCCCAGCAAAGATTGCAATGTTGTAAATAAAGACCTGTTTTCTTCAACACAAATTATTGGGTCATACACCAAGGTGCCACATGAACAAGCCCCACTTTGCTTGGTAACGAAAGGACAACATGCACAACCCTCAGCCATGAATTTGTTCTCAGACATAACTAGGCCCAAATTACTCATGAGAACAAACTCATCCTACAGAGGAAATACAGCAAACTGGAAACAATTAACATCTTCATTTTAAGTGCTTCTCTACCAGGTTTCTTAGTATTCTGAACTTTTACACTAGTTTCAGGAGGCGACACCATCAGCAAAGCTGACACAAAGTGCCTTGCACTTGGAGTAAAATACTGGGCCCATCTCATGGTCCTCCCATATAGGAGAAATCAGCCTGCTATAAAGAGCCGTGTTTTATTGTTTTATTTTACTATGACTCACAACTTCATAAAAGCAACACCCTTATTTACATAGAATGTGAGTCTTTGCATTGATATTTGCAACTCACAACATTGATTATTTGACCCATTCAAGGATCTCACTCTGCAGTTTGGAAAACACACTGCTAAAATGCTTGTGAACTGTGAGCAACCAATACATTCCCCTAAAGGTAATTCGTTTATTCACACTAATAAATTGAGGTTTTGGAAAATGCCACCCTTTCAAATAGGATACTATAAATTAGCCTAGTGTCTCTACTGAGTCCTTTTCACTTACACATAGGATCACCAGCTAGTTACCACATATGTAACTTGCTGTCAAAGAGGTCCCTAAAATGTAAGATGATCCACTCAGGCATGTGTAAAGTATTTAACCTTCAACGGAAAAGTAAAGTGATTTTTAAAATACAGTTTAAGGCCCTGGCTGGTGTGGCTCAGAGGACTGAGCATCAGCTTGCAAACCAAAAGGTTACTGGTTCAATTCCTAGTCAGGGCACATGCTTAGGTTGTGGGCCAGGTCTCCAACTGGGGGGCATGTGAGAGGCAACCACACAATGATGTTTTTTTTCCCCTCTCTTTCTCTCTCCCTCACCCTGTCTAAAAATAAATAAATAAATAAATATTTAAAAATATGATTTAAGGAACTAAAGGCAGGTTTCTTCCTGGTTTGACATGGATCCTACCATAGCATTCAAGTGTAAGCTAAGGAGCTCGATCTGCAATGACAATGCAAGAATTTATTACTCTGACATAGTAAGACAAAACAGGACTTTTGGCCAAGATGGAGAAATAAGTAGACATGTTTTGCCTTCCTCCACAAACATGAGAAGGCAAAACTAAAACTAAAAACAACCAGAACTATCAGAAAACCAAACTGCATGTAAGTCCAACAAAGATATAAAGAATTAATACTCATCCATATAGGTAGGAGGGGTGGAGAGGGCACAGTGTGATGGTGGTGGCGGAGGCAGCAACAAGGCAGTTGGCTGTAGCCAGCTGGTGGAAAGCACAGTCAAACATATAAAAGTGGAGAGGGACACATGGAGAGTGATCCCAGCCAAAGGCCAGACCCTGCAGCTGAGAGGTCCAATGCTGGGGGTGTGGAGTGGGGGTGGAATAAAGCCTCATTGCTTCTGACTGTGAAAACCAGCAGGGGTTGGGGTGGAAGAAACTGCCAGTCTCTCAGCAGAATCTGTTTGTTTAGAAGGATCTCATGGTCCTAGAACATCCATCCACAAATCCTTTGAAAACTTCTTGTCAGTCCCTTAGTTTATTTTGAGAAATCAGCTGATAGTCTTTTTTTTCCCCCCTAAAAAAATATTATCTTGTATAATGTTAACTGCATTATACAAAATACAAATGCAAGATACAAAATAGCTTTATTTTACTGGAAACCTAGAATTTTAAATGTCAGGTGTAATACTGTGTCATTTTCTCTCAAACATCAATCATTTCAGTTTATTCACATATGATGTGAAAATCAAAATTAACAAGAATATTTTTTAAATAAAAGTTATCAATAAAGAAGTTATCAACTGATGACAGCATTATAAATACAAGTTCCTGAAAGCAGAAAGACTTTAATACTGTAACTCAAATCCATTTAGAATGGTGACATACAAAAAACTTAAACAAAATACCTTCCTTTGCCAAATTTAATGTAAAGACCAAGATATACATCAATTTCTGAAAGATTCTTAATCTTAAGAACTGAAATTATTAAAAAAAATATTTTACTTTTTATTTTCAGAGAGAAGGGCAGGGAGGGAGGAAGAAAGGGAGAGAAGCATCAATGTATGGTTGCCTTCCACCTGCCTCCAGCTAAGGACCTGGCTGGAGACCTGGCTTGCAACCTGGTTATGTGCCCTGACTGGGAATCAAACCAGCAACCTTTGGGTTCGTAGGCCAGTGCCAATCCACTGAACCACCCCAGCCAGGGCAGTGATAGTCTTATAAAAACCTCTTTGTAGGTAACTCTCTTCTTTCCTCTTGCTGCTTTTAAAATTCTATATCTTTAACCTTTGGCATTTTTAATTATGATGTGTCTTGGTGTGCTCTTCTATGGGTCTAGCTTGTTTTGAACTCTCTGTGCTTCCTGAACTTGTAAGTCTATTTCCTTCGTCAAATTAGGGAAGTTTCCTTCATTATTTTTTCACATAGTTTTTGATTTCTTGCTCTCCTTCTCCTACTTCTGGCACACCTATGATTCGGAGGTTATTATGTTTAAAGCTGACCCAGTGGTTCCTAAGCCTCTCCTCATTTTATTCAATTCTTATTTCTTCATTTTGTACTGGTTGACTATTTCTTCCTTATGCTCCAAATCGTTGATTTGAACCCAGGCTTCCTTCCCTTCACCATTGGTTTCATATAGATTTTCCTTCATTTCACTTAGCATAGTCTTCACTTCTTCTCTTATGTATTTGCTGTACTCAAGCATGTCTGTCAAGTCCTTGAACATCATTATCACCTGTGTTTTGTACTCTGTATCTGTTAGGTTGGCTATTTCCTTTCCACTTAGTTTTCCCACTCGAACCTTGATCTGCTGCTCCTTCTTTTGGGCCATGCTTCTCTGTCTCAGGTTGACAGCCTCCTTTGCTTGTCTGCGTGTCTTAGGTAATCTGTCATGCCTATTGTGTGATAGGGGTGGAGCCTTAGCTATACCTTAGTGCAGGGCAACCTGTTTCACCATCTTGTGACCCTCTATGTGAGGGCGGAGTCAAAGGGGAAATAATGCCGCTTGCTCAGCTCTCACACCTTTTCTAAAGTCACTTCACCCTCTCCTCATATGCTAATGGCACCCATCTAGTTGTGCCCTAGTTGTGGTTCCAAGTGGATGGGTTGGCTGAATTTCTAGGTTCAGCAGGGCCTCTATATACAGACTGTCTTAAGAAATGGGCAGTTTCTTCCACCACCCCAGGCCCCAGTAGTTTACACAGCCAGAAGCAAAGCAGCTTTATTTTCCCATGAGCTGCACAGTCTGGCCTGGGACTGGGGTTGCTCCATAGGTGTCACTTCTAGCTTTTATAATGTGTGCCTGATTGTTCTGCTGGCCAGCCTTAGCCACTGTCTTGCTATCACTGCCACTATACCGCCTCCTCTCTGTCCTGGCTATCCATTTCCACCCCTCCTACCCGTCTCCATGAGTGTTCTTTATATCTTTGTTTGTTGAACTTCCATGTAGTTGGATTTTCTGGTAGTTCTGATTGTTTTCTGTTTTGAGGTAGATGTAATCCTTCTTATGGCTGTGGAAGGAGACAAAACTTCTCTATGTACGCCTCCATCCTGGCCAGAAGTCCTTCTGCCTTTCTATTGGTCCTCTCCTTTATGGGCTCCAATTTTCCATATACTAAATCACCTGATATCAACCTCAGGTCTCTGAGATTATTTATTTCTCTTCCATCTTTTCTATGTTTTTGATTAGCTAAGGTTTAGTGATCTATACTTAAGTTCACTGAATCTATTTCTGTACTTAATGTTAATGTTGAGCCCCTTTAGTCAATTTTTAAATTTTAGTCGGTGTACTTAAAAAAAAATTATTGAGTTAATTGGGTTCACATTGGTTAATAGTTTTCTAGTTTTCAAGGGTACAATTCTATAATACAACACCTGTATATTGTATTGTGTGCTCACCATCAAAAGTCTCCTTCTAGATAAGATGCCAGCCGGTAAACCCAAAGGTCGCTGGTTCGATTCCCCAGCCAGGGCACATAACCAGGTTGCAAGCTAGGTCTCCAGCCAGGTCTGTAGCTGGAGGCAGGTGAAAGGCAACCATACATTAATGTCTCTCTCCCTCTCTGCCTCTCTCCTGTTTCCTCTAAAATAAAATCTTTAAAAAAAAGAAAAAAGTCTCCTTCTGTCATTTATCTCCTTTTACCCTCTTCTGTCTCCCCCTAGTCAGTATACTTTGAAGCTTAGAATTTCTGTTTTTTTGGTTTCCATTTCTATGCTGAGATTTTCTGTCTGTGCATTAGTACTGTATTTCCTCTGAATTCTTCTGAAACATTTCCCTTTCATCTTTTATAAAATTACCTTTTAATAGGTTAAAATTGTGGTTTTTAAAAAGCACATAAAATTTACCATCGTAATAATTTAAAAACAGTTATTTTAAATCATTATGTTAAAGCCAACATCTGGTGCCACCAGAAGTCAGTTTCTATTAATTGCCTTATTACATAAGTAGGGATGGGTCTTACTTCCCTTTTTCTCTGACTGTTAAATACTGGACACTGGATAATACCTCACAGCAATATTGAATTTTCCTGTCTCTGAAGTTAGTGATTTTGTTATCATAGGCAGTAACTTAACTGGATTCAAACTGGGGCACATAAAAACTGGTATCTCTGTTCTATTTGCTGACTCACTAATTTTTTAAACCTGGTCCCTTTGTTTGTTTTTGCCAGAACTTTATTATTTATTTTTAAAATTTATGTTGTTATATTACCGCTGTCCCACTTTTTTCCCACATTGCTCTCCCTTGCCCCACCAACCTCATCCCCTCTCCCACATACAATCCCCACCCCTTCTTGTCCATGTCCATGGGTCATTTATACTAGTTTCTTGACCAAACCCTTCTTCTTTCCCCCTTTATCCCCTCCCTCATCTCATCTGGTCACTGCCTTGTCTGTTCCTTCTTTCCATGCCTCTGGTTCTATTTTGCTCCTATGTTTTTTTCATTAGTTTCCTTTATTAGGTGAGATCACATGGTATTTGTTTGTTGCAGCCTAGCTTATTTCATTAAGGATAATACCATCCATGCTGTCACAAAAGGTAGGATTTCCTTCTTTCTTTCCATTGCATATTTTCCACTGTGTAAATGTACCACAGTTTTTTTGATCTATTCTCCACTGATCGGCACTTAGGCTGTCTGCAGGACTTAGCTATTGCAAATGACACTTTTATTAACTATTAATGGGGGCGAACAGGTTCTTTTGGATTGGTATTTCAGGATTCTATGGGTATAGTCTAGCAGTGGAATAGCTGGATTAAAAGACAAGTTCATTTTTAGTTGTTTGAGAAAATTTCATACTGTTTTCCACAGTGGCTGTACCAGTCTGTGTTTCCATCAACGGTGCACTAGGGTTCCCTTGTCTCTTCATCCTCACCAGCACTTATTTGTTGATTTGTTAATGACAGCCATTCTGACACGTGTGAGGTGGTAAGTTAAGTAATTGTGGTTTTAGCTTGCATATGTCTGATAGCTAGTGATATTGAGCATTCTCTCATATGCTTATGGGGCCTCCTTGGAGAATTGTCTGTTCAGGTCCCTTGCCCATTTTTTAATTGGGCTGTCTTCCTGGTGTTGAGGCATATGAGTTCTTTATATATTTTGGTGATCAAACCCTTGTCTGAGGTATCATTGGTAAACACTATGTTTTCCCATATGGTTGCTTCTCTTCTCATTTAGTTGATGTTTTCTTTAGCTGAGCGACTTTTTAGTTTGACATAGTCCCATTTGTTTATTTGTTCCTTTATTTCCCTTGCCCTAAGTGAAATATCAATGAAAATACTGCTGCATGGGATAGCTGAAATTTTACTGCTTATGATTTCCTCTAAGACCTTTTATGGTGTTGTGACTTAAGTCTTTTATCCATCTTGAGTTTATTCTGGTGTATGGTGTAAATTGGTAGTTTAGTTTTATTTTTGTTGCATGTTCCTGTCCAGTTCTCTCAACACCACACTTTGAAGAGATTATTTTTACTTCATTTTATGCTCCTCCCCTATTTGTCAAATAGTAATTGACCATAGAGAATTGGGCTTATTCTTGAACTCTCTATTCAGTTCCATTGGTTTCTTCTTATGCCAGTACCAGACTATTTTGATTACAGAAGCCTTGTAGTATACAGTTTGATATCAGGTACTGTGATTCCTCCTACTTTGCTTTTCTTTCTCAAGAGTGCTGTGGCTATTCATGGTTGTTTATGGTTCCATATAAATTTTTGAAGTATTTGTTCTAGATCTGTGATATATGTCATTGGTATTTTAATAGGGATTGTGTTGAATCTGTAAATTGCTTTGGATAGTATGCAATTTTAATGATGTTAATTCTTCCCATCCATGAACATGATATATGCTTCCATTTATTTATATCTCCCTTAATTTTTTTCTTCAGTGTTCTATAGTTTTCCAAGTATAGGTCTTTTATCTCCTTGGTCAAATTTATTTCTAGGTTCTTTGTTTTTCTTGTTGCTACAGTAAATGGGATTTTTCTGGTATCTATCTCTGATGTTTCATTGTTGGTATACAAAAATGCCTTTGATTTCTGGATACTGACTTCGTATCCAGCTATTTTTCCAAATTCACTTATTAGGTCAAGTGGGTTTTTGGTGGAGTTTGTAGGGTTTTCTATGTATACTATCATATTATCTGCAAATAATGACAGTTTTATTTCCTCCTTTCTAATTTGGATACTTTTGATTCATTTTTTGATTTATCCGATCACTGTGGCCAGAACTTCCAAAACTATTTTGATTAAAAGTGGAGAAGTAGACACCTTTGGTCTTATTCCTGATCTTCAGGGAAAGCTTTTAGTTTTTGTCCAGTGAGTATGATGTTGGCTTCAGGTTTCTTCTTCTTTTTTTTTTCATCAATGTATGGTTGCCTTTCACCTGCCGCCAGCCACGATTCTGGCTGAGACCTGGCTTGCAACCTGCTTATGGGCCCTGGCTGGGGAAATCGAACCAGCCACCTTTGGGTTTGCAGGCTAGCACCTTATCCACTGTGCTACAAGCCAGGGCCTCGGGTTTCTTATATATGGCTTTTATTTATGTTGAGGTACACTCCCCCATTCCCACTTTGCATAATGTTTTTATCATAAATGGGCACTGTACTTAATCAAATGCTTTTTCAGCATCTATTGATATGATCATGTGACTTTGTCTTTCATTTTGTTTATGTGAAATATTAAATTTATTGATTTGCAAGTATTATACCATCCCTGCATCTCTGGGATGAATCCCACTTGGTCGTGGTGTATGATCCTTTCAATGCATTGCTAGATCTGGTTTGCCAATATTTTGTTGGTAATTTTAGCATCTACAAATATGTTCAACAGTGATATTGGCCTGTAGTTTTCCTCCTTAGTTGTGTCTTCACCTGGTTTTGGGATTAGAATTATATTGACCTCACAGAAAGAGTTTGGGAGTCTTTCTTCTTCTTGGATTTTTGGAATAGGTTGAGAATGATAAGAGTTAGTTCCTCCCCAAAAGGTAAAATTCACCTGTGTAGCCATCCAGTCCAGGGCTTTTCTGTGCTGGGAGTTTATTGATTACTGCTTCAATTTCACTAGTTGTTATCAGTCTATTCAGGTTTTCTGCTTAATTCAGTTTTGGAAGATGATACAGTGTATTTCCAGAAATGTGTCCATTTAACCCAGGTTGTTAAATTTCTTGTCATATATTTGTTTGTAGCAATTTTTTACAATCCTTTGTATTTCTGTGGTATGCCTGTGATTTCTCCTATTTCACTTCTGATTTTATTTATTTGGGTCCTCTCTTTTTCTTGATGAGTCTAGTTAAAGGTTTGTCAATTTTATCTTTTCAAGGAACCAGCTCCTGGATTTATTGATCCTTTGAGTTGTTCTTTTAGTTTCTGACATTTAATTCTGCTCGCCTCTTGATTATTTCCTTCTTTCTACTCACTCTGGGCTGTTTGTTATTGTTACTCTTGTTCTTGTAGCTGTAGGGTAATTTATTTGAGATTCTTCTAGCCTTTTTAAGAACACCTGTATTGCTATGAAATTCCCTCTCAGAACTGCCTTCGCTGAGTCCCATAGGTTTTGGGGTGTTGTGTGTTCATTTTCATTTGTTCCCAGAAACTTTTTGATTTCTTCTTTCATTTCATTGTTAACCCATTCATTATTTAATAGCATGTTATTCAGTCTCCATGAATTTGACTGTTTTTGGTTTTTCACCTTGAGGTTGGTTTCTAGTTTCAGGCCTAGATGCTTGATAAAATTTCAATTTTCTTGAATTTGTGGAAGCTTATTTTGTGTACTACCAACTACCATGTGGTCTATTTTGGAGAATGTTCCATATGCATTTGAAAAGAATGTGTGTTTTGCTTCCTTGGGGTGAAAAGGTGTGTGTGTGTGTGTATACTATATATCAATTAAGTCCATTTGATCTAGAGTGTTGTTTGATACCACAATCTGTCCATTATTGGACAGATTCTTTCTTTGCTTGGAAAATCTGTCCATTATTGACAATGGGATGTTAAAATCCCCTACTATGAGTGTGTTGATGTTGATACCCTTCTGGAAGTCCTCCAAGATTTTTTTTAATGTATTTGGGTGCTCAACCTGGTCCCCCTGTGATAGTCTCTTCTATGCCCACTGGTCATCAACAAAGGCTGATGCTTGGCTTTTCTGTGACTTTCGTACTTTTAGGGATTTCTTCCCCTTTCACCATTAATTTTCAGCTGTTCTGTCCTCCGAAACTTGAAGCCCCTAAGGGCTTTACTTCATGCCACCTATGCTACACATGATTGAGAAACGCACTTAGTTTAAAAACACAGTAAGCTCACAAGTCTGGCCCTGAACAGCTCTTCTTTCAAAGATATACTTCTTTCTGGCCTTTACCTGCTTTCTGATTGAGCCTCCTGGGCTCTCCCCACACAAGTTCACTTTAACTGCTGCAAGGGATTTGGGAGAGTCGCACTCAGAATTTGAGCTTCTAGCCCTCTGTAATATTTTCATGCATGGATCACCTCTTTATATTTCTAGCTACCTGACCTCCGGTCAGTAAAGCTGAGGTTTGTCTCCATCTCCTCGTACCATTTCCTGCAGAAATAGGAGTTAGATCATACCATTGAGCTAGAAAGCCACAAGTCCAAGTTTTACCATTTCCCATTAGTTTTTGGAGGTTAAACCTATCCTGTGGTGTCTGTTTTCAGACACTTTCCATTTTCTTTAAATAATTAATTTTTAAAATTTAGTTTTCATAATGGTTATAGAATGAGGGTTCTTGCCACCCCCTAACACCTCAACCATTAGTGGAAATACCTACCACAGAGTTTAACTGGTAAATGAAAGAGAATCCAGAATCAACCAGGCATGAAAAGGAAGTATCTCAGGCACCTTGTAAGTGTTCAGTAAACATATGCTAAAACATGACTGAAAACATTACTTGGGTTTACTTCTAGTTTACTTGTCATTTGCTACTATTCAATGTTACTCGATCTCAAGGCAAAACTAACTTGCATGAAACAACAGAACAAAATTCCTAGAGTGACTTCACTTTAAAAAATCTGACCTAAGCCCTGGCTGGTAGCTCAGTGGAAAGGTGCCGGCCTGTGAACCCAAAGGTCACTGGTTTGATTCCCAGCCAGGGCATATAACCAGGTTGCAAGCCAAGTCTCCAGCCAGTTCTGTAGCTGGAGGCAGGTGAAAGGCAACCAAACATTGATGTTTCTCTCCCTCTCTGCCTTCCTCCCTTCCCCTCTCTGTAAAAAGAATAAATAAAATCTTAAAAAAAAAAAAAAAAAATCTGACCTAAAAAAAGTAGTTAAGATATCCTCCAATAAACATGCTCACTGTAGAATTATTTATAATAGTAAAATCTGAAAAATATCTCATTGCCTAATAAAGGAGAATTGTTCAATTTTGGCAGATAATAAACTACCACATGGCATATAAAGCATTTTATAAAAATGCTTTTGTTAATGTAAATAAATAATCTGTATATTAATTTGAGGGGAAAGAATTCAAGAAACAAAACAAGAAGCAGCCAGATCTGGCTTCTTAGTACCTACACACACTATTTATCTTGTGCAACTTAACCTATGAACTGGTTTGTTCATCTGTAAAATATCAATGGTAGACTCTTCTTCATGGGATTGTTGAGAGTATTAAGTGATACCCATATAGCAATTGCTCAGAAAACATTAATTCCACTTATACAGTAAGTAGTTCTAAAACTTTAAATAAATAGTCATACACCCTGGTGAGTAGCACAGTGGATAAGGCACAGGGTCATTGGTTTGATTCCCCAGCCAGGGTACGTGGCCAGGTTGCAGGCCACGTCTCCAGCCGGATCCATAGCTGGAGGCAGGTGAAAGGCAACCATACATTGATGTCTCTCTCCCTCTCCTTGGAAATAATATGATTAAAATTTTTTTAAAAAGTAGTCATAAAATTTGTTAAAATAAAATGTTAAATTTTAATGTAATAACAGCATGGGAATTACGTTTTCACTTCATCCTTTGTGTTTTTAAAAATCTTTTTTGCCTCGTCTTTTAGATCTTTAAGTATATATAGGTTATAAATGAGATGATTGATGCCTAGTATTTGTTTTTAAAATATCCTGGATATTATACTTGAATTAAATGTTTATTTTAAAAACTACTCCAGAAACAGATAAACAAGAAAGGAAGACGGATGACTACTGTTGAAGGTAACTGATGGATATGTGGGGTTTTTCACAATGCTGTTTTACTTTTAAAGCTTTCTCCAAACTAAAAGCTAATGAAAACCAAAAAGAAATTACACACATACACACACAGCTAAGTATTAATTATTATCTCTAAGTAGCGGGCTGATGCAGGAAGCAAAAACATAATGTCATAAATATAGTCTATTAAATAACTCATACTGGGAAAATTGGACAGATAATGTGAAAAATATGAAACTAGACAACTTTCTTATACCATATACAAGAACAAACTCAAAATGGATTAAAGACTTAAATGTTAGACTAGAAACCATAAATATTTTAGAAGAAAACAAGTAGAAAATCTCAGATACTTTTCACAGTAATGTTTCTTCTGATATATCACCCTGGGCAAGGGAAACAAGAAAAAAGAAACAAATGGGACTACATCAAAATAGAAAGTTTTTGCACGGCAAACTATCAACAAAATGAAAGGACAACTCACTGATACATCTTATAAGGAGTTAATATCCAAAAACTTATAAAACCCAGCATCAAAAAAAAACAAACAAAACAAAAAATAATTCAATTAAGAAATAAGCAAAGGATCTGAATAGATACTTCTCTAAAAACAACATACAGATGGCTCACAGACATATGAAAGGAAGTTCATCATCATTAATCACCAGAGAATGCAAATTAAAATCACAGTGAGTTATCACCTTGCACCTGTCAAAATGACTATCAATAAATCAACAAACAACAAGTGCTGGTGAGGATATGGAAAAAGGGAAACCCTTGTGCGCTGTTGGTGGGGCTGCAGACTGGTGCAGCTACTGTAGAATTCCAAACAGTATGGCATTATCTCACAAAATAAAAAATGGAATTCCACTTCTGGGAATATAGCCAAAGAAACCCAAAACACTAATTCAAGATAATATGTGAACTCCTATGTTCATTGCAGCATTATTTATAATAGTCAAGATTTAGAAGCAGCCCAAGTGCCCATCAGTAGATGAGTGGATAAAAATAGCTGTGGTACATTTACACAATGGAATACTACTCAGATGTAAAAAAAGAAGGAAATATTACCTTTTGCAACAGCAATAGATAGACCTGGTGAGTATTATACTAAGTGAAATAAGTCAGTTAAAGAAAGACAAATACTTTATAATTTCACTTATATATGGAATCTAATGTCCAAAATGAACAAGTGGAGATAGACTCATGGATACAGAGAACACAGCTGGCAGAGGGGTGGGGGTTGGGTAAGAAGGGTAAGGGGGCCCTGGCTGATGGCACAGGGGATAAGGTGCCGGCCTGTGAACCCAAAGGTCTCTGGTTTGATTCCCAGCCAGGGCACATAACCAGGTTGCAAGCCAGGTCAGGTCTCCAGCCAGCTCTGTAGCTAGAAGCAGGTGAAAGGCAACCATACATTGATGTCTCTCTCCCTGTCTGCCTTCCCCTCTCTGAAAATAATAAATAAAATCTTTTTAAAAAAATAAATAAAATTGACCCTTTCCCATTATTAAAAAAGAAAAGAAAAGAAGGGTGTGGAATTAAGCAAAGCAAAACATAAATAAATAAAAAGACTCAGACAACAGTATGGTGACTGCCAGAGGGAAGGGGGTTGTGGGAAGGTAGAAGAAGGTAAAAAGGGAATAAATGGTGATAGGAGACTTGACTTCAGATGTTAAACACACAGTATAATATACAGATGTAGAACTGTATACCTGAAACCTGTATCATGTTATTAACCAATGTCATCTCAACAAAATCAATTAAAAAAAGAACAAGTTAAAAAAATTATTTTTATAAATAGGGGGGCAGTTATTTCTTTCTCTTTTAAGCCTCATGGACCAGACTGAGCTGATTTTAACTTCAGCTCTGCCCCCCACTTGCTGTATAGTCTTAAACTGACCATATCACCTCTCGAGGATTCAGTGATTCATCTGTGCAAAGAGCTAGATAATCCCTACGGCCTTGTGTAGACCTACCATGGTTACCTGGATGGTACTGATAAAAATGGGTATTTGAGAAAAGGGAGAATTTAGCTTGCTCTGGAATAACTAGCTGGAGAAGGTCACAGGATGAATCATGGAAGAGTGGGCCTTGAGTGGGTAGAATGTGGCTGGGCTGGGGGGAGTACATTCCAGGTGGGGTAAACAGCATGAGTGAAGCCATTGTATAAGGAAGTTATACAGCTGGATAGCAGTTACTGTGTACAGAGGTAGGCCGAGCTGGACTAGTCTTGGAGAAACAATGAGGTCTGATAAGTAAGTGGGGATCAGATGGTGGGAGAAGAGCAGTGGTTACCAAGAGTGACTGATGGTCTTGTTTTAGGGAAAGTTCACTGGAATAAATACTGTATCAGGGGGACCACTTAGAAGAACCCAGGTGTACAGGATGTTAGCAGTGAAAAGACGTATTTGAAAGCTACTTAGGAGAAAAAAACAGCCATTATTGTGGATGGTACTCATTAACATAATGACTAAAATAGAGACCACAGTCAAAGACAAGTCTAAGAGGTCTCAACCTCTTTAAGGAACTACTCTTGGCCTTTCTCAAAAGAGAGAGAGAGAGATGAAGAGAGGAAAGGGAGAGACAAGAGAGCACACAGCTTCACCCTGCAGGAGACACTTGTGAACCTACAGTGAAATCCTGAAAAAGGGCAGACTCTGTTGCCTCCAATCCCCTTTCTCTGGGGACATCTCAAAAACTTTGGTACAAATGGAAGGGACACAGATATGGCAGATTGGAAATAAGTATATAAAGATTTACTAACAGATTAATGATTTTCCCTTCTATATAACTCATCCCCTAGAAGTCATCTAGAGCCAGGCCTTTGAGCAGTATCTCTTACCTGTTGTGATTCCAGACTGGTGGCCATTTCCTCAATTAATAAACCCTCACTTTCTTGGTGCTAAATAAACAAATAAATAAAATAAAAGATTTACTAACAGATCCCCTGCTACAGGTTGGGACCTCTTGTGCTAACATTTCCAGCCAAGGATACCAGAAAGACAGTGGGAATGCCAAAACAGTAGTTAAATGAAGCCATTAGGCATGGAGGAAGAAAGGAGAGGTGACAGAAACACATGCACTAGCCTGAAGCCTCCTCAAAGTCACTGGAAGCCGACAGCTCCAGTATGCTCAGCCATGTTCTGTGGCCTCCACTAGCTTTACAATGGCTCTCCACTGAACAAAAGCTTCTATAAACCACATGAAGTTGCTTTTGATTTGCATTGCATGTTTACTTGTTGACTGGAAAAATTTGTCACTGTTAATCATTTGTTTTTGTACAAAACCTTTATTTCTGCCACATGATTAATAATTTTTCTAATGTAATAACCAGGCAAATATGTTAAAACTTCAAGTGTATACACATTGAATGATTTAGAGTAAATCTCCATGTGGTTACTGAGATTAAGAGGACCTGCAGCCCAGGGACTTCTGAGTGGTGACAAATTCATCATGATGGACCTAAAACCCAGCTCTCCAGCCACTCACAAACTTTCCAAATGGATGACACACAGCATCATCCTTTGCATGCCTACCATGTGCCAGGCCCTTTAACATTTTTCTGGTCTGCAGTACTACCCACAAGGCAGAAGTAATTATTGTTCCAAGTACACAAAAGATGAAGAATCTGGTGACACAGCCAGTACAACACCGGTTAAACTCTGGTTTCCTAACCGAGATGCACCTTCCCGAAAGGAAAGTTTTGTTAGGGCCGACATATGCCCAACTACACATTTCCAAGGCTGATGCTTTAACCTTTGTGACCCAGTGACTAGGGTGTGGGCATAGGAGGGCAGCCTACTCTCACTGCTCGCACCTGCTTCTGGCATGCAACGCTAACTGCAGAGGTGCCATTTGGTACACTTAAAGATGGCAGCCTCTTATTAGCATTGCAGAGCAGAAAGAGAAGAGGAACTTGGGTCTTCAAAGACACCATAGGGCCCTGGCTGGTAGCACAGTGGATAAAGCACCAGCCTGCAAACCCAAAGGTCGCTGGTTTGATTCCCAGCCAGGGCACATAACCAGATTTCAAGCCAGTTCTCAGCCAGGTCTATAGCTGGAGGCAGGTGAAAGGCAACCATACATTGATGTCTCGCTCCCTCTCTGCCTCTCCCCCTTTCCCTCTCTCTAAAAATCATAAATAAAATCTTAAAAAAAAAAAAAAAAAAAGACACATAAAACCACCATGCTGGCTACATTGTGCCAGCCTCGAGCCTTCATTTTCATTCCACATATGGGTATTCGGATCTGTGACCAGCAGCTTAACTCAATTCCAAATCATACAGTTTGTGTGATCTAAAACCTGGAAGTATCTGTTGAGTGCTCATTTTTATTCAGGTCTATCCCAGAGCTGCGGGTAGTGGTGCAGGAATGGAAGAGTGGTTACAAAGAGAAAATAAATTTTCTGTAGTTTCCCTGTAGATAACTATATAAAAGATATCAAGAATACTTATAAAAATTCAAATTGTCAAACTGAGAAATAAGTCAATTATATAAAAGTAAAAATTGGAAAAATATAATTATGAAAAACAACTCCCTTCCAAATATTATAAAATTTAAAAATCCAAGATGGGTAAAACCTAACATATAAAAATTACATGGTAAATGCATATTGATTCAAACTTGAAAACTATGAACTTTTGGTAACTAAATTTTAATTGCAAAATAAAGAGAAGCTGGGTAGTGACTATTAATAATGAATGTGGCTTTTTTGGTTGTTAAGTTTGAATTTTATAATTACCCTATTAAAAATATTTCTAAAAGACATTATTGTTAAAGAAAATTTAAAAATTCAATTTCCTTATTGGATTTTCACTTTCCCTTTGACATATAAAATGGAGCAGCAACAACAGAAACAAGGTAAGAAGAAGCCCCAGACAGGCTGTATGCAAACAACACTCACAACTTAGAGCCGTGCCCCCAGGACCCAATCTACCAACACAAAGCGAGGTCTACCCTGGCTACACATAAGCCACCACCCAGGACCATTAATTAAGAAGGGCTCATACCTGAGGGCCCACTCTTTACCAAATGAATTCAATCTTTTGGGTGGGGGCCTGGGCAAGATTGTTTTTTCAACACTGCCCAGATCCTTCTATAGCACCATTATAACACCTGCCTGTCCTGCACCAGGTAGGGAGTAGAGCATGATGCTACAGGAATGCCCTGGCCGGTGTGACTCAGTTGGAGCATCATCCCTTAGCCAAAAGGTTGCAGGCTCTATTTGCAGTCACAGCACATGCCTAGGCTGTGGGTTTGATTCCTGCTTGATCCTCAATCTGGGCACAGAGGGCAACCAATCAACACTTCTCTCTCTCTCTCTCTTTCTCTCTCTCTCTCTCTCTCGGGTCTTGCAGTATCCAGGTAGAATGCTGCTTGGTGTCACATAACAGGTGGCAAGTAAACAACATTTGTGATCCTCCAATAGCTTATACACATATGACACAGAGAAAACACTGATGTCTGTACAAGTGGAGGCCAGAACCCAGGTTTCTAGGGCAGCAGGAATCAATTCCTCCACAAACCTATAGAATGTTTTCCTAAAAACCTGCCAGGAAGCTCTGCTTTGCACACAAAACACTTTCTTACACCAAACCAAGCTGGATGTCCAGCTGGTGCTCCTCTGGAGGTTCTCATGATGTATCCACCACAGGGCTTGCTATTGGTCGGCCAACTCCCTGCTCCTGCCTGCAGTCCACGAGGACTGCAGATTCCTGGGTCACTCTAGGACTTGTACCAGCGAGGAGAGAAAAGATGTGTTCCTCAAAAGATGTTATTTTGGTCTTAATGTTCTACACTTTGCATCTCATTTTAACAGGAAAATGGAGCCAATCTCAGACACTTAGTAAGAAGTCCCCTCATAATAAGACATTTTTCTGTTACTTAAAACTAAAGGAGTTTTACCACTTCCTTTCTTTTTAAGATTTTATTTATTATTTTTAGAGAGAAGGGAAGGGAGAGAGGCAGAGAGGGAGAGAGACATCAATGTATGGTTGCCTTTCACCCACCTTTCACCCGCCTCCAGCTACAGAACTGGCTGGAAACCTGGCTTGCAACCTGGTTATGTGCCCTGGCTGGGAATCGAACCAGCGACCTTTGGGTTCGCAGGCTGGTGCCTTATCCACTGTGCCACCAGCCAGGGCCTTTACCACCACTTTCTTTATTATCACATAGCTATTGCCACAGTTAAGAATATAGAACAGCCCTGGCTAGGTAATTCAGTTGGTTGAGCATCATTCCAATACACTAAAGTTGTAGGTTTGATCTTTGGTCACAGCACATGCATGAAGCAACCAATGAATACATGAATGGGTGTAGCAACAAATTGATGTTTATCCCCCTCTCTCTCTACCCTCTACTCTAAAAAATAAAAATACAGAACAAACCATCAACAAAATGATAAGGCGACCTACTAAATAGGAGAAGATATTTGTAAATTGTATATCTGATAAAGGGTTAATATCCCAAATACATGAAAAACTTATTCACAAAAAAAAATCCAATTAAAAAATTGGCAGAGTATCTGAATAGATATTTTTCCAAAGGAGATATATAGATGGCTAACAGGAATAAGATACCAGCCCACACATGTTAGAATGACCATTATCAAAAAGCCAAGAAACAAGTGCTGGTGAGGATGTAAAGAGAAGGGAACTCTTGTATACTCTTGTTGGTGGGAATATAAATTGCTCAGCCACTATGGAAAAGTGTGAAAATTCCTCCAAAATTTAAATTTAAAAGTTAGTTTATGGCCCAGTAATTCTACATCTGGGTATTTATATGAAAAAAAATGAAAATACTAACTCAAAAAGATATCTGCACCCCCATGTTCATTGCAGCATTATTTATAAGCCAAGATATAGAAGTAACCCAAGATGAATGGATAAAGATGTGATATACATATATATTTACATACATAAATTGAATACACACAAATACACACATACACACACACACACACACACAGAGGAATATTATTCAGCCATAAAAAAAAGAATGAGTGTCTTACCACTTGTGACAACATGGATGGACCTTGTGGAGCATTATGCTAAGTGAAATAATTCAGAGAAAGACAAATACCATATGAGCTTAAAAAAAAAAAAATTAAACAACCCTCCCCCACCCCCACCCCCACCCCAAAAAAACCTACAAGAAGCCCTAAACTTATAGATACAGAGAACAGACTGTTGACTGCTGGAGGTAGGAGAAAGAGTGGTGGGGAAAATGAATGAAGGGTGTCAAAAAAAACCACACCAAACTTCCAGTTATAAAATAAGTATGTAACATAGCATGGTGACTGACTGTAGTTAACAATACTTATATTTGAAAGTTGCTGAGATCTTAAAAGTTCTCAAACTATGTGTAACGGATGTCAATCAAACTTATTGTGATTATTTCACAATATACATAAATAAATAGCCAATTATTACGTTTTACACCTGACACTAATGCAATGTTGTATGTCAATTATACCTTAACTTAAAATATAAAATACAGAACTATTAAACTGACAAAAAGTTGGTTTCTGTTTTTTTGTTTGTTTTTTTTAATAGTAGTAATAGTATTTATTGGCCAGGTTGTAAATGTAAATGCAATTTAATAATCTTGAAAAGAAACTGAGTGATACAAACAAAAACTATAAAGCTGCTCTTATCATTTGCCCTAGTAATTCCATGTCTAAAATGTAATCTAAGGAAGTCAGCGATATTCATAAAGTTATGCAGAAGGATGTTCATTACCAGTTTTAAATTAATTAAACAATGAGGCCATAAGACGGAGGTGGTTCTAAATGCCTCAGCAGTCCATGTAAACAAACCCAAACCTAAGCCTGTAAGTGTGTCAGTTACAATACCAAAATCTAAAGACAACCAATCACAAACAGCCAACTCCCCTTTCCCCACTGAGGCAACCCCTAAACTACAGCCAATCAAATGGTCTCTTTGCTTTGCTTCTGCCTCTTACTTGTAAAAGTCTCTCCCCAGCTCCTGTGGACGAAATACTCCTAATTACTTCCAGTTTAGTGCAGCCTGATTCAAATTAATTTTTATCAAAATCAGTTTGCTTAAACCCAGTTTGCCTTTTAACACCAACAATTTACAATAAATCATAGAACATCTATTTGAACATGGAATACAATGCAGATGTCAGAAATAAAAAATATTTATAACAAAATGTTTATCCCTTCACTTCTGCATCAGATATTTTTCAGAAGTTATAGTTCTAGGTCCTACAGAATGGTGACCAGAACAAAGTCACTGACTCATGGGGCTTGAAATCTGTAAGGAGAGATGGCTGTTAAACAAAATACATAACTACTTAAACTAACAAATTCTGATGAATGCTATGAAGGGAAATTACAATGCAATGACAGAGAATAAAAAAACAGAAGGATCTGTTGTAAATTCAGTGATCAGAAACTTTCTGAGTTCCTAACATAAAGACAAGCCTTCAAGGGGGAGGGGGCATTACCCAAGCAGGGGCCACTATGGGGAAAACCGGGAAAAGATGGTAAGGCTAGATGGACCAGAGCACCAAATGCAGGAAAAGTGGTATGACCGGAGGCCATAGGGTGAGCCCTGCTTGCCCCACCAAGAACTCCATGCCAAGTACAGTGGGAAGGGTTTCCAGAGGGAAATGACACAATCTTTTCCATCCTGGGATGATCACTTGGAGGCCTCTGTGCAGGGAACAGACCAAGAGAAGGGCAGGGAGAGTAGTAAGGGGACACTGGCATTCAATGAACGAAGGTGGAGGCTTGGTGGTAGGATGGAGGGAGGTGG
This sequence comes from Noctilio leporinus, assembly GCA_004026585.1. Taxonomy (NCBI): domain Eukaryota; kingdom Metazoa; phylum Chordata; class Mammalia; order Chiroptera; family Noctilionidae; genus Noctilio; species Noctilio leporinus. The sequence continues at coordinate 61,376 of PVIW01003849.1, read as the reverse complement.
ACAGGTACCAGAACCAACTGAGCTTGACGGTACCTTAGATAATGATATATACATGTGCACATTTTGTAACATAAGAATTGGGATCATACTGTATATATTGTTTTGTGATCAACTCTTTTCTACTGTCATCACTGGTCTATCCTTCCTCACTTTTCTTAATTCCCTTTCATTAGAAAAAATTTTGGCAATGTCCAGAGTAGTCATATCCGGGCTAACAGAATTACAGGCAATTTAAATTTTCTTTTTATACTTTTATATATTTTCCAAATTTAATCAATAACACATATTACTTCAATAACTAGGGAGATGCCTGGGAGAAGTGTATGACACAAAAGTATAATTTGTTTCATTTTGTTCAAGTAATTTTAAATCCTATTTTAAAAGGTGCACAGTTTATCATCTTTTGGCTTGGCCAAATTTAATTTGAAAGTCAAAAAAAGAAGAAAGAAAGAAAAAGAAGGGGGAAAAGGCAAGGAACTGCTACACCCAAATCTATTGTAATACAATTTCCTGTCACATTACTGACATTCCTAAACTGAAGTGTTTCTTTTTTCCTTCTCCTCTTATTAACATTTCAGGGCAGCACTGGGTGTTCAGTAACACTGAGAAGTTGTTTCCATCAGAAAGGAATGACTTTATTTTTTTTGTTAGCAAAGTGCCTCTATTACAGTGAAGGAACCCTCAGGCAGAATTTTGTCGCTGAGATAAGGAAGATTGGTTTCATGTTGGCATTTCTCTCGGCATCTCCACAAGCTTTCCTGATGGTGCACGTTGTTAGAGCTAAATAAAGTAAATGATGCAAAGTCATATTTGTGTTCATGTCAACATCTGGTGAGTGAGCTAGGGCTGCTGTGATAGTCAGTCCATGGGCTCATCTCCGCAAAGCTCTCTATTCAGCTCTGACTGAGTACATCCCATGGGCACTTAGCCCCCAGGAGCAGCTGCACACAACAGTGGAGTGTGCCGGACGGACGCTGCAATCTGCCAACAAAGGCCCAACAAACCAGCCCCCAAGAAGTTAGAAATAAATGGCTGTTTGGATAGGAGCTTCTCATTTGCAGCTGGGAGAATCAGGAAGACCCTGTGGTAAAAGGAATTTCAGTTGAGCAACAACAGATGCCCACATCCAGACACAGGAAGGTGGAAGGCAACATTACCATCCAATAAAACAATATGTCACAAGTTCTCCAAAAGAAGTTGCTGGGAGAGTGCCTGGCAGCAGGCCAGGCCATGGGGCACAGGGGAAGGGGGGCGGGTTCCCCAGGGAGGACCAGATTCGGGCCTGCAGGGGGCCAGAATCAGACAGAAAGAAGTCCTAGAGAGGAACCTCCACAAGATAGGATACATATCAGCAAACAGCACTGACAATGGCTGCAATAGTCCACAGTGAGGGAACAAGCTGTATGCAGGGGCTCCACTAAGGGAGCACTGCTGTCCTTCCTCTCGCATGCTCATAACAAGCAAATCTAACTGGCACCTGCTTGGGACACAGGTCAGTGACAGCAAGGCAGGGCAGTGGAGGGAGCTACATGACCCCTGAAGCTGTTATTTCCTCTGAAATGCTGGGAGAGCCACTGGATTCCATGTCAAGCCACTGCTGTATGGTTTCGGTGAGGCTGCGTGTGGCCAGTGCCTGGCCTGCTGGCTGTTCAAACACCAGGTATCCTGGGGTGGGGGTGGGGTTGGGGAGTGTTGAATCTGAGGGTTCCAGCAGGCCTCACTCAAGGATTAATGTGTAGGATAGGTTAAGAAGCTTGACTTTCTGCACATTTTACCTTGAGAAGGCAAAGAATTCATCGCCTTTTCGGAATAACCAGATAACCCTGACTTGGTGCTATGACCATTGTTCTCAGGAAGCCTGCCTCTGAATGCACATCCTGACCACTGGCATTTTTATTCTGCTGAACTTGGCATAATAAATCCATTTATTTGTTTATATTTCTTTCTAACCTCACTCCTTTAAAGATTTAAAGCACTTAAACAGTATCAAATCAGACTTAGAAAAATTACACTAACACAGAAATTCAGGACCAGAAGAATGCAGCACTCCAGGCCAGGGCATTAAAGAGTCTGGAAAGCTTCCAGACCTTGCACCCTGCAAGCAGGTCAGTAAGGGAGGCTCAGGGGAATTCAGGGAGGTCAGGATGATTGTTATCCACAGAGAAAAAGCATTCAGCAATTGCTCAAAGCATTTCATAGTGCACCAGTATGATGGAAATCTCTCACCTGTCTTCCTCCAGGGGACACTTACACACACACATACACAGCTAAGGGTCTGGGAGCCACTGAATCAGCTGCTGACTCCCACATAGCCTACTTTTCCTGTATACTCTGTACTTTGAGCGCAGCGAGCACTCTCACACCTGTAAGCCCCTTGCCACGCACCGAGAACACAAGTCACATGCTTCTGAGAAGCAGAACTGTTACATATATTAACATTGCTGCAAAATCAAACATGTGGTTTTTAAAATGTTGTCAGAAAAAAAAAAAAGATGGAAAACCTGGTAACTTGGGCATTTGAAACCATAAAGATGAACAGCAAAAGTGAAACTAAATGCTATCAAAAGTAAAAGCTAAATTGAAGTTATTACTTATTCTAGTAATAGAATCCAAAATGACATAAAATGTGACACTCACAACCAAAACATTTATCATTCCACTTCCTTACATCTATATTTAAATAACAGCTCCTTTTTTAAGAAATAATCTATTGGCCTTGGGGATTTTTTCCCATAGAAATTTTCATGTATTTAGTAATTCATGTGCAAAAGATTTATGAACATTGTATCATTTGACATCTACGTTAAATTATTACACAGAAAATATTTAAAGTCCTTTACTTTTCTAGAAGTTTCTACTTTAAAATATTTTAATTAAAAATATACCTATCCATACTTGCTAGTTACACGGGTATAACTTGCTGGGTAAAAGTCATTGAGTTGTATGCTTAGGAATAATGTACTTTTCTTACAGAAGTTTGTTGTTGTTTTTAAAAATACTTATGTATAAACATTCAAACATTTTCATTAAGTCCTAGTCCAAATAAAATGGAAAAATATGTGTGTGCATGTGTAACAGACAGAATACGAAAGTGTGTATCATCACTAAACCACCTGTAATACATCAAGAAAACCTGGAGTTTATTGCTATTCTGATGAATATAGGGTTTAAAATGATACTTAGCCCTGGCTGGTAGCACAGTGGATAAGGTGCCGGCCTGCGAACCCAACAGTCGCAGGTTCGATTCCCCAGCCAGGGCACATAACCAGGGTGCAAACCAGGTCTCCAGTCAGGTCTGTGGCTGAAGGCAGGTGAAAGGCAACCATACATTGATGTCTCTCTCCCTCTCTGCCTTCCCCCTCTTTCTAAAAATAATTAAATAAAATCTTTTTTAAAAAAAAAAAAAAGATACTTAGAACAACCCAACCTCAATTAAAAGGTACTACAATAGGAAACACAGGGGAAAGCTACAATAATACAAACTCTCCATACCTATTATATTGGAATTTGAACAATCTGCTTTATTCAAGATACATACCACTCATGAGGTGCTATCATTTTCTCTCACATTATTTGGGTTCACAAAGTGACTTCCCAAATAAAATTCTTTGGAAGCAAAATGCACTCACCAGACAAAAAGTCTGAGTTGGAAGGTAACCATGAAGGTAGAGCTGTTTTAAGTCATAAAGTAACACTATACACCAAACTGGGAACTTTACTGGTGCTGTGGTACTCAATTTAACTGTTTTGTATTTTACTGTACCGGAAACAGAACCAGCTTCATTATTTCTCACACTATAATGATCACTAATGGATTTTACCATAATAAGATCCCACCTGCATTTTGGATTATTTGCTTGAGTTGTTTCTTTTTGCACAGCTGGAATACAGCTGCAAAGATTAGCAGCACTGATCACTTCTTTTGTTGGCAAGTGATTTCCAGGAGGAGTTTCAGCTTAGCTGTTGGGCTACAGGTCTCAGGCCAGCACTCCCCCAGGATCACTCCCTACTTTCAAACCACCCAGCTGTGCTTGTCAGGGCCGTGGTTGGCAGTATGCCTAACTTCATGTGTTCACAGTGAGAAAGGTCACACCTTTGCTGTCAGGCTCCACTGCTGGAACACTCTATAGCACATCATTAATGATTCTGAGCTTCACAGAAACAACACTCAACATGACAATGCTCTCATACACCAGTTAGTCCCAGCATATCCCAGAGTGTCCAAGAAAGGCTCTGCACAATACTGGTTAGTTTCGTAAAGGACTGGCTTTCAGAAGTCAGTTGATAAAGCAACTACATTTTTCCTAGTTACAATTTACTAATTACATTTTTACTTTGGTTTGACACTGGTTCCATTTTATTTTTGTATTTTTTAATTTTTCAATTACAGTTTACTTTCAATATTATTTTCAGGTGTACAGCATAATGGTTAAGCCAATCAAATACTTCACAAAGTGTCCCCCCACCAAATATTTCTAGTACATACCTGGCCCCATACATAGTTACTACATTACTGACTATATTCCTTATACTTTACTTTATATCTTCATGACTGCTTTGTAATTACCAATAAAAATATGGAATGCTTCACAAATTTGCATGTCATCCTTGCACAGGGGCCAGCCATACTAATCTTCTCTTGGTTCATTTCAATTTTAGAATACATGCTGCCAAAGTGACAACTGGTTCCATTTTATATGGCCCTGTCCCTCAACCTGGATTTTAATTCAGCTTTGTGAACTACAATAGGATCATAAAGGTACAGCTATAAGTTATACACTTATGCATGATTAGGGCCACCTCCATTGACGTGTCCTTATTTTTAAGCAACTAAGAAATAAACCTGCCACCATTTCCAAGATTTTTCTAGTCTTTCTGGCTCCTTAATATGGAAAGTTAGATGTACCAGTTACAATGTATCTCCCATAACAGCATATCAACTATTTTAGTCCCCTCACTTATACTCACCACCCCCCTGCAATCACCACCCTATTGTCTTACATCCATGAGTCTTTTTCCTTTTTGCTCATTCTCTTCTCCTAGGAGAGAGGAGTCAAGGAATTGCCAATTTGTGTTAAACAACCTTCTCTTTAACAAAGTAATAATGCACAAACCAAAAACAAGATAAGGGAAACCAATCTGTTCCCCATGACAGCCCAGAACACATCCCACTAAACCCTACAGAAAGGGCTCCAGGTGAGAGCCCTTCTCAAGGACAGACCAGAATAATACACATGGCCCAATTCAGCAGCATTCAGAAAATTCTGAATCTTCCCTGAATAGGAAAGGCAGCTATAAAGACTATTTTGGAGAGAAAATGGGATACCAGTTCAATGATCCACATAAAGGGGCCTGGATTTCTAACCTGGAGATCTTTCTCTGCATAGTGACCCCACTCAAAGCACCTCCTCCACAACCCCTTCCTGTCATGGCCAGATAGGCCCTGGAGCTCACCCACCTGGTCACAGCCCGCGTTCACCAGCTCCTGCAGCATCTGTCGGTTCACTTCTGCAGCAGCCGGGGGCCCTGACTCGTTGGCAAAGGGCAACAAGGAGTATCGGATCTCCCTCAGGGCTTTCTGGTAGGGGCCGAACTTTGGGGCAGCTCTTGGCTGCTGCTGCCTTGCAACATCCTTGCCCCCCAGGACCTTGGTATCCAGGGAAGTGTCACTTGGTCCCACAGGTGGCCCCTGAGTGGAAGACTTCGGGGGCTGCTTCAGCCCCTCACGGATCTCCTGCAGTCGCTGCCGGCTGTTTCCAGAGTAAGTTGTAGCAGGAAAAGTCTTTGGCCTCATTGTTAGTCCAGTTTCCTCTTACCATAAATACAATCTTCTTAAAGGGTTTTATTTTTAAAAACTGTGAGCAGTATCAGTTAGTTGTAAACATAGTTTCAAAATAATTTCCTTTTAAACATTTCCTTTCCTTCAATTTTTGTAGATTCTATAGCGAATCCAAAATTCCCAGAACCTTCATTTTGAAGAGAAACACCATCTGAAAAAGAAAAGGGAAAGACAACATTCATTTGTAGTTTTCAAATAATGTTAAGAACACTTTTCAGAAATGGACAATGATCTTGGAAATATTCCATTTGGAAAGATGAAGAAAGAATACATCACCTCTCAGAAATGAAAAAAAAAAAAAAAAAAAAAAGGTTTAACTCCAGGTTAGAGCACATGACATCTAGGGTTGTCCCAAAATGCTTCCAGGCTATGTAATCTGCAAAAAAGACAATCTCCATAAGCTGATACTGACTAATAAATATTCAACTCAAGGCAGAACAATAGTATTAACAATTGATGGCTTTAAAAAAAATTATATTTTATTGCCCTGGCTGGTAGCACAGTGGTTAAGGCGCCAGTCTGTGAACCCAAAGGTCGTAGGTTCGATTCCCCAGCCAGGGCACATAACCAAGTTGCAAACCAGGTCTCCAGTCAGGTCTGTGGCTGGAGGCAGGTGAAAGGCAACCATACATTGATGTCTCTCTCCCTCTCTGCCTCTCTCCCTTCCCCTCTTTCTAAAAATAATGAAATAAAATCTTTGGAAAAAAAAAAAATTTTACAAAAAAAAATTATTAAAAAAAATAAAAAATTATATTTTATTGATTATGCTGCTACAGTTGTCCCAATATTTTTCTCCCTTTGCTCCCCTCCAGCACTCCCAACCCTTAGTTCATGTCCATAGATCATGCCAGTATGTTCCTTGGCTTCTCCCTTTCCTATACTATTCTTAACATCCCCCTTTCTATTTTGTACATACTACTTATACTTCTTAATCTCTGCACCATTTCCCCATCTCCCATATCCCCGCTCCTAGCTGATAACACTCCATAATCCCCATACCTATGATTTTGTTCTTATTCTGATTGTTTGCTCAGTTTGTTTTTATTTTTTAGATTCTGTTGTTAATATTGAGTTTGTTATCATTTTACTATTCATAGTTTTGATCTTTTCTTAAATAGGTCCCTTTAACATTTCATATAATAATGATTTAGTGATGGTGAACTTCTTTAGTTTTAATTTGGGAAGCACTTTATCTGCCTTTCCATTCTAAACAATAGCTTTACTGGATAGAGTAACCTTTGTTGTAGGTCCCTTCTTTTCATCACTTCTTGTGGTCCCTTCTTCCCTGCAAAGTTTCTTTTGAGAAATCATCTGTCTTATAAGAACCCTCTTCTTTTCTCTTGCTACTTTTAAGATTCTCTATCTTCAGTCTTTGACATTTTAATTATGATGTGTCTTGGTGCGGTCCTCTTTGGGTCTAGCTTGTCTGGAACTCTTGGTGCTTCCTGGACTTGTATGTCTATTTCCTTCACCAAATTCGGGAAGTTTTCTTTCTTTTTTTTTTTTTACATACATTTTCCATTTCTTGCTCTCTCTCTTTTCTTTCTGACACCCTTATGGTGCATTTAAAGTTGTCCTAGAGGTTCTTAAGCCTCTCCTTGTTTTTTTTTCAATTCTTGTTTCTTCATTCTGTACTGGTTGACTTTATTTCTTCTGTACATTCCAAATCATTGATCTGAACTCTGACCTCTTTCCTTTCACCATTGGTTTTGTGTGGCTTTTCCTTCGTTTCACTTAGCTTCACCTTTATTTTTTCCCTTATGCATTTGTTGTACTTAATGTTGTCTGTCAGGTCTGTGAACACTGTTATCATCAGTGTTTTGAACTCTGTGTCTATTAGGTTGGCTATCTCCTTGTTGCTTAGTTCTCCCACTGGAACCTTGATTTTGTACCCTCTTTTGAGCCATAGTTCTCTGCCTCCTCAACTTGACAGCTTTCTGTGTTTGCCTGTGTCTTAGGTAGAGCTGTCACATCTGTTATGTTGTAAGGCGTAGAGCCACAGGCATCTGTCAGTGCCAGGCAACCCATTTCACCATGCTGGGGCATGGTATGTGGGGTGGGGTCTGAGAGGAAACAATGTGGCTTGCTCAGCACTTACTCTTTTTTGAGGCACTTCTCTCACTTCCCATATGGGACTGGCACCCTCTAGCTGTTGCCCTGGTTGTGGTTCCCAGAGTAGGTATGTTTGTGGATGTTTTAGGGCCATGGGGACCCCCACACAAATGGACTCTGCTGAGAATCTGACAGCTTCTTCCACCAAGCCAGCCCCCACTGGTTTTCTTTTTAAAGACTTTATTTATTATTTTCAGAAAGAGAGGAAGGGAGAGAGACAGAGAGGGACAGAAACATGAATATATGGTTGTCCTTCATCTTCCTCCTACCTCCAGCCACAGACCTGGCTGGAGACCTGGCTTGCAACCTGGTCATGTGCCCTGGCTGGGAATCGAACCAGCGACCTTTGAGTTCACAGGCCAGCACTTTATCCGCTGTGCTACCAGCCAGGGCTCCCCACTGGTTTTCATAGTTAGAAGCAATGAGGCTTTATTTTCCCTGGCGCTGACGCTGTGAGCTGTGTGGTCTGGCCTGGGGCTGGGATTGTTCCCCAGGTGTCCCTCCTGATTTTTATAATGTGTGACTGCAGTTTCCATCAGCTAGCCACTGCCTTGCTGCTGCCACCACCACTGTTGCCACTACTGCTATCACCACCACCACCACCACACCATATCCTCTCCACCCCTCCCACCTGTCTGGATGAGTGTTGCTTCTTTATATGTTTGTTTGGTGGACTTCCATGCAGTTCAATTTTCTAGTAGTTTTGGTTGTTTTTAGTTTTGAGATGGTTGTACTTCTTAATGTTGTGGAAGTGGTGAAGCATACCTACCTACACATCCATCTTGGCCAGAAGTTTGGAAGTTAGCTTATTTATATCTGATGGCTCATTTAAGGTACTTGATTATAATAGAATTTCATTTTGAAATCCACAGCCTGAGTATTGGGATTAAAATTTCTTACATGGGGTCTTGGATTTCTGGCTTGTCCCTAAAAAGCCATCAACTCCTGGTCCATATCGTTTTCCTTTACCCCAGGGCTTCACCAACCTCTTACCCACCTGAAGCTGTGGTTCTTCCCTCCCTTTTGGAAATTTTCCCCCAAAAATTTTTCCAAAAATTTTTCTGGACGGTATCTCCTGGAAAATACCACAAAACTTCTCAAGCTGAAGATTGTTCTATGTTACAATTGAAAATTGTTTCAGCAAAATGTACCTATAAGGGGACTTTCAAAGTAACTACTTCCTTGATTGTCTGTCAACTTCTTATCAGCATTTTGATCAAAATACCAAAATAAAAATCTTTCTTGTGGAATTTCATACTTATACGGAAGGTGGCTAGTAAAGGCATGTGGATGACTTCTTAGGGTGCTTTGTGACCACACTAAGAAAAAAACTAAAGTTGTAAACATAGATCAGCAATGACTTCAGCCCTTTCCAACAGTGATTATATATATCTACTGCAGGCCCCATTCACTGAATTCTGTTGTTCTTGCACCCAGAAAATAAAATTAAGACCAAACCATGACACTGCCCTTAGCAGCCAGCCAAGTATCTAGCTCAAGTCACTTATCTGGGTGACCTAGGACAAGTCATTTAACCTCCCACACCCTTCCGCTGATAGCACTTGGTAACAGGGGTTTGGTGAGCACTAATGTCCTTAGGACACATTATTCTCACTAACATAATCAGCTGGCCACAACCCCACCACTGAGACCCCATAGATGGTGAAGGCAAAAACTGCACACCCTCCAGGCTCAAGGAAAAACTGACCCAGAAAAAGAGTATTCTTTAAAAGGAAAGGACAAAGGGAGCTAGACACTGTTTCTGTAGGGAATTTCATAACTATGAAATGAGACTGCTTCACAGACATTCTCATGTGAAAAAAAAAATCAGGATAACTAGTATTTATCCAGTATTTACTATATGCCAGGCTTGCTCTAAACATTTACGTAAATTAATGTATATAAATCTACTATGTAATGCTATACAACAGTAAACCCAAAGAGATGACACTGAAATCACTATTCCTTTTATAGTGGGATGATGGAGGGTCATAACCATCTCCTTTCTTAATGTAGCTAAGAGAAGACTGACTGCATTTAGGAAAAAACAGTACCAGGCTAAATAAAATTTTCAACATGAAGCCCATATTTCATGCACAAAATCTACTGCATTCAAGTCACCAGAAGGACTATTGTAAGGTTCTACAGAGAATGAACCACAGATCTGTAGCTGAGTCCCCTGGGGTCTGTGTTGGCTATGGGCCAGAGGCCTAGAGCTCTGCTTAATTGGTATAAAATGGGGCATATTGCAACCACACTCATTTTCAGTAACTTTCTGGTCTGAGCATCTACTGTGAAATACCTCACTTGCTGAAACCCAAGTTCACATTCCAACAAAGAGGCTCCAGGAGCTGCCAGCAGCATGGAGATTCCTAAGTGATGGTGCCTGAGAACCAAGGCCTCTCCTAGAGAAATTCATGTAAGTCACTTGTATCCAATCTTTGGTTTTCTTCCCTTTATTTGAAAACTAAAACCGTGAAGAGATAAATAATACTATCTTCACAATAAACAACTGATGCAAAGGAGGGGCTTGACACTAAGCATATTCGTATCTCCCCCACCGTCTACTCATTTACTCCCATACCCCCTATCTACATTTACCAAATGCCTAAATCTCTGGCCCTGCTGGGGTAAACAAGAACAAAATCCTGCCTTCAGCAAGGTCACAGTCAAGTGAGAGGTAAGCTTGTGGTAGGCAAACAAATAGCTTCAAAGAAATGTCCACAAAGAGACAAAAAACCATCTAACAGATGGAAGAGTAAAGGAGAAAGTCAGAAAATGCCTTAAAACAGAGATAATCACAACTGAGGGTACTGAAGAATGGATTTCCAGCCAGAGGGAACAGCACAGACAACTGAGCACAGGAATGTGAAGCTGCAGGCACCACCTGCCCACTGGTCACCTTGAGACTAGGGGCTAGAGAGCCTCTTCCCAAAAAGCACAGGAGGCAAGAGAACAAGAGGGGCACTCAGGCTGGACTCAGTGCAGACCAGGAACTATCGCCTGAAGTTAAGCTCAAGACTGACGTGGTCAGAAGTGCCCTTTAGGAAGATGAGTCTAGTAGCCAGCCGGAAGGTGGCTTAGAAGGGACAACCACAGCACTATAGGTAGATGATGAAACCTGGATGAGGATCTGCAACCCCAAGGAATAAGTGGGGTCAAACTAAGGAGCTAATAACACCTTGGCCCAGGGTCTGGGCTTAAAGACAGATGGAGAGTCACCAGCACATGGGACATTTACCCAGCAACTGACCTGCCTACACAACCATGAAATGTAGCTGTAAGGTGAGAGAGGGAAAGCAGCATTCATTCATTGACCATTAAGTAATACCAGCAGACTAGAGAAAGAACTAAAGAAAGAACAATGGCCAGAAGAGATGGCCCATTTCAAAGAAAAATAGAATTGTGATGAAATCAGAACCAGGACCTGGGAGTCCTTGCTACCCTGAGGCTTTAACATTCTTCCCGGAATTCACTCTGAAGAGGAGCTATTGAAAGCAGGAATAGCAGTGAGGCTTTTGGGGGCTGCAGGAGTAATGGATTAAGTGCACAAAACATAAAATGGACAGATGTTCACAAAGAGTACACTCTCACAAATAGCATCTGGGTCAAGAGTGCATCAGTACAACCGGAGACCGCCACCCACACAGACCAATGCCTCAAGGAACCACCCTTACAACTTTATATCCATGGAATTACATGGTCTGTACTGTGTCTGACTGATTTTATTCAACACTATGCTTATTTATACATGTGGTGTGTGGCAATAGTTTCCTATTTTTTCATTGCTGAGTAATATTCCATAGTAAAACTGTAAGTAAAACACTTACTTATCCATTCTGCCATGGAAGGACATCTGGATTGTTCCTAGGCTGGGACTACTGGAAACTGTGTTGCTGCCTTACAGTTGCTGGTGCCCACATGGCTTGAGCCGCAGAGCTATGAGTTCAGAGGTGAGTGGTCAGCTCCAAGATCCTATCAAATACTTTCTGTGCATCTACAGGCAGAGCCCCTAGTATTTCATGTGTTACCTTTGTGCGATTATTAAAAAGGTACTCTTGATTCGAGTAAATTGTTTTGCTACCATATTATTGTACACCATGAGCAGCTCTTCCCCTGGGGAGCCTTCCAGAGCCCTGTGAGCAGCAGAATGGCCCACTCTTAGACATACCCTGGCACCACATGTCACAATCCATCAACACACACCCTAATTGAGGGAGTAGGAACTAGACCTCTGGGGCACAGGAGAAAAAGTAATGGCCTTAGTACAGTCACATCGGAGGAGTATGATCACGTGTGTTCTCCAAAACATGGGCATGACTCTCCTCTGTTGCTCAGGTCTTTTGCAAGTGGCCCAGAGTCTCTATGGGGGCTGAACACATCCCAGGTAAGTATCTGTGTGATATGAAACAGGGCCTTTTACATGCAGGGCCCCTGAGCAGTACATGATGTGGCCCTAAAATGTGGCCATTACTAGGTATTAGGGATACAGAAAATAATGACTAGCCTCTGACTTTAAGAAGCTCAGAGTTCAAGATATGAGAAAGACAGATACATAAATCAATAGTAGATGGAGGGTAGAGAGAAACAGGTGATTCAATAGTACTTAAGGGGTGGAACCCACAGAAGCTGGTGGTGTTCACTCACTAGAGACAGACTTGAAAGATGAAGCCCAAGTTTCCAGCTTAGAAAGCAGAGCCAGTTGTGGTGCTTTCTGTGAGCCAGATGAGCAAGATCCTTCAATATTAGCAGCTAGACTGTGGGTGGAGGAGGGCAGCTGTTGGAAGGTGAGGACAGGGCTGAGGGAGGCCGACTCAGAAGATGGCTGTTTCACTGTAAAAATAAAAACACAGCTGAAGGTTGGGAACCTGGTTTCCCCCAGTTCTGGCACTGCACCTCTCTGAACTTCAGTTTCCTACTCACTGACAAGTCTTGCTCCGCCAACTTGACAGGACTGCTCTGAGGATCACAGGAGACAGTGCATGTGAGATCATGTTCATCTGTGATGTACAACACACTGGCCAATGATTGGAATTACTAGGAAGTTCAGGACTTTTTTTTTTATTTTTGTCAGAATCAGACAAAAAGGCTTTAATTAAGTCAGATGATAAGACCAGGGCAAAATGCAGATGGGCTTAGTGGAGAAGGCACCAAAGTGAACGTAGAAACAGAGGTATTTCATGTTCATTCCAAGTGACTCCTCTTTAAATGAGCGTATGATAACAATGCTTAAAAAGTTAAAGATTTGCTCTGGCAGGTGTGGCTCATTTGGAGCATCATCATGTAAACCTATATAGGTCATGGGTTTGAATCCCACCCAGGACACATGGTTGGGTTGCAGGTTCAGTCCCCAGTAGGAGCACGTGCAGAAGGCAATTATCAGTGCTTCTCTCACTCCCTCTCCCCCGTCTAATCCTTTAGTGAGGATTAAACAAACAAACAAACAAAATGCAGCCCTGGCTGGTATGGCTCAGTGGATTGAGCACAGGGCCTGAGAGCCAAAGGGAAGCCAGTTCAATTTCCAGTTATAGAACATGCCTGGGTTGTCAGCCAGGGCCCCAGTTGGGGGTGTGTGCGAGGCAACCATACATTGCTGTTTCTCTCCCTCCCTCTCTTTTCTCCCTCCCTTCCCCTCTTTCAAAAAATAAATAAAATATTTATTTTTAAATTATACTTTTAAAGATTTTATTTAGCATTTTTAGAGGGAGGGGGGGAGAGAGAGAGAGAGAGAGAGAGAGAGAGAGAGAGAGAGAGAGAGAGAAAGGGAGAGATATCAGTGTATGGTTGCCTTTCACCTGCCTCCAGCCATAGACCTGGCTGAAGACCTGACTTGCAACCTGGTTATGTTGCCCTGGCCAAGAATGGAACCAGCGTCCTTTGGGTTTGCAGGCTGGCTCCCTATCCACTGTGCCACCAGCCAGGGCTTAAAATATATATTTTTTAAAAGTTAAAATACTACCCTGGCTGGTGTGGCTTAGTGGATTGGCGTCAGCCTGAGAACCCAAAGGTCGCTGGTTTGATTCCCAGCCAGGGCACATAGCCAGGTTGCAAGCCAGGTCTCCAGCCAGATCCTTAGCTGGAGGCAGGTGAAAGGCAACCACACATTGATGCTTCTCTCCCTTTCTTCCTCCCTCCCTGCCCTTCTCTCTGAAAATAATGAAGACAATCTTTTGTTTGTTTGTTTGTTTAAGTGAAAGTATCTTTCTTTTTACTTGAAAGAAGAGAAAAGCAAAGAGGAAAAGATGAAGTCATCAGACTTAATGTTTGAAAGGTGCCTATAGCCAGGCCAAAGATGCTGTGTCCTGAGCAGAATCTGAGAGTCAAGTAGCTGCCTGTCTCCCAAACAACCAGAACAAGGGTTCAAGCTGGGTGATCCTGGGCAAGTTAAGGGCACCAAATTCTCCCTTACCTCTGGAACTTAGTGGCAAGACTTCTCTCTTCTCAGAGCAAATTCCCCTCCCTGCTAGACTCACTTATTCTCCTGGAATTTTAAAAACCCCTCTATCAAACAGTTCTCCTGCGCCTCCGCCATCATTGCTTTCCTCCCCTCATCCAACCCCCCAAGCACAAGCACAGTATGGGATGACTAATGTGCCTATGTCCTCATCAATCACCAGAACTGCAAACTCTTGTCAGGGCAGGAGCACCTACCTACTCACTGCCTATCACATGGGCCCACAGGCTCTGGAAGCATCTGCTGAATGAATATATCAAGTCACCTACCCTGTGAGTCTGTCACCTCAATCCTGAACTGGTGATAAACTCTGCCACTAAGGCAGTCTAAAGAAGGAATGCAGTCCCCCAGCTGGTAGCACAGTGGTTAAGGCGCCGGCCTGCGAACCCAAAGGTCGCAGGTTCGATTTCCCAGCCAGGGCACATAACCAGGTTGCAAATCAGGTCTTCAGTCGGGTCTGTGGCTGGAGGCAGGTGAAACACAACCATACATTGATGTCTCTCTCACTCCCTGCTTCTCTCCCTTCCCCTCTTTCTAAAAATAATGAAATAAAATCTTTAAAAAAAAAAAAGAAGGAATGCAGGAGGGCACTAAGCCCATGTTTGGATACACAGAAGGTACTCAGGAAGTAGCATGTTCTCTCTGAAGTTTAAGGTGCAATCTAAATGAAATGTTCCTAAGTGAAGTTTCCATGTAACCAGTATAGTCTGATAACTATGGTGCTACAACATGGACAGATCTAGAGGACATTATGCTTAGTAATATAAGCTAAACACGAAAGGATACATACTGTATGACTCCACTTACATGAGGCACCTAGAAAAGTCAAACTCATAGACACAAAGTGAAATGGAAGTCATCAGGGACTGGGATAATGGGAAGTTACTGTTTAATGGGTACAGAGCTTCTGTTTGAGATGAATTAAAAAAAAAAAAAGCTTTAAGCATAGAGTATGGTGATGACTGCAACAATGTGAATTTACTTCATGCCAGTGAACAGCACCACTTATGAATGGTTAAAATAATCAATGTTATGTATATATTTTACCTTGATTAAAAAAAGAAAGAAACAAACAAACAAAAAAAGCTTCCCAACTATTCACACCTAGCTAACCAATGATTGAACAATAGTTTCCCCTAGAAAATTAACTACACAATGAAAAGACTGAAACTTGGGATGGGGTACAGAGTCCCCTAGCAGAGTGAAGCCTAACTGTGCAGCACCACACATGCCCTCTCTGAATATGGTGTCACCTCCACTCCAGGACACTGTGATACACAGTAGGGAGCAGCTTCTACAGAGCTCCACTCTTGCAGCCCACATGTCCCATCGACATTCCAGTTATAAAACCAACCAGCACAGGTGACACATTTCTGTGATGTCTGTATTTGTGCATGAACTGGAAAATACCAAAGGCATGCTCCCCTAAGCAGAATCCAGATCAGATATCCTATTGTCTTTCTTCTCTATCCCTGCAATACTTTATAATAAAAAATTTCAAACATACAGAAAAGTTGGAAAACTTATTCAGTGACACACCTGAAACCCACCACGGGGAGAGCTCCTTGGGTGTGGAGGAAGAGGACAACATGCCCAGTTTTCTTTCCATCTCCCTACAGTGTTATAGGATGCACTGGTCCTAGGAATACTAAAAGTATTGTCCCTGCCCTTTTAAGTGAATATGTAAAAGAGCACCTGTGGGCAAACTATGCCCTTGTCCAAATTATTACAGGAGGCTAGACTGTCTCACCTGCTAACCTAGCAGTCCTGGGCATGGTCTAATAATATTGCCAGGTGTTTCAATATCACAAGAAACACTGTTAGCGAAAAGAAAAATCCTTGGAATTCTATGCATTGTTTCCACTATCTGGGAACAAAGCCCTAAAGGTGGGAAAGGGCTCTTAGTGCCTGAATGAAGAAGCCCATTAATACCTTTAGGTAACCACACCCTGCAGTCCTGGAAAGCTAGTAGCTTCCTCTCTCAACCCGCCAACTATATTAAGTGCTCAGAACAAAGGACTTACTTTCTTGGTACCCTTGGCCCTCCGGCCCTAGGCCTCTGGCAACCTAACCTCTAGCCACAGTAGGGCAAGCTTGCCACCCAGGCCTTTGCCTACCCTTGTTTTCACTCTTTCATTCATTAATAAATTTTGCATGCACATTAATGGGCTTGCTGATCTGTAATTCCTTACTGCATTGGTGAGAAGAACCAGGGTTTCTCCAATAACAAAATCATTTGGAAAGAATGAAACTTTCAGCCCTGGCTGGTAGCACAGTGGATAAGGAGCCGGCCTGCGAACCCAACGGTTGCAGGTTCGATTGCTCAGCCAGGGCACATAACAAGGTTGCAAACCAGGTCTCCAGTCAGGTCTGTGGCTGGAGGCAGGTGAAAAGCAACCATACATTGAAAAAAAAAGAATGAAACTTTCTTTGGTCTCATAAAGAATGAGTCTTTTCTCAGCTTGAGACATTGTATTTTAGGCTTTAGTTTTAAGACAATGGCTTTCATGGCCCAACTACAAACTTCTGAAAGATTTTTCATGAGAATTCTCGTTAGTCAAATTGAGACTACAGGTGGAGGTGAGCCACTCTGACACACTACTGTATTTTCTCTCATCACAAATGGTATCAAGCAAAATGAATCTAACTTTGGACCTTTCTTTGACATCATCAACTAATTCAAATACACTTTAAAATAAGCTATGAGACACTGGAATTTTAAAACTAACATAACTCACAGAACAAAAACACCTCATTTTCAAATCTAGAGCTGAGACAAGTACTAAATCCTACACATAATATAGGAGGCTTATGTAAAAAAAAAAAAAAAAAAAAAAAATGTGAGAGTAATATGTTAGGCATCCTTTAATTTGGCCTTACCCAACCCAATGCCAATTTTCAATCCAATTCTAGAAAATACTATCAAATATTCAAGAATTTTTATTCTCATTTTCTCTAGTGCTTCACGAACCCACACTGGCTTCCAATACACATCAAGCACCAAACAAGGAACCAACCAAATCCGTGTGTCATCAGAACTACACTAATAAACCCACTAGTATTTTAAAAAAAACAGAATTTCCAGCCCTGGCTGGTGGCACTGGATAAGGTGCTGACCTGCAAACCCAAAGGTTGCCGGTTCAATTCCCAGCCAGGGCAACATAACCAGGTTGCAAGCCAGGTCTCCAGCCAGGTCTGTAGCTGGAGGCAGGTGAAAGGCAACCATACATTGATGTTTCTCTCCCTCTCTCCCTTCCCCTATCTCTGAAAAATAATAAAATCTTAAAAAAAAAAACAAGAAAAAAAGAATTTCTTGGACCTAAAGTTCCAATTATTCTTTAAATCATGTCCTTACTATAATTACCTACCTAGCAAAGATAAAACTAAATCAAGCAGGCAGGCCAGGACTCCAGTACAATGCTGGAGTGTCAAGGCTTAAGCTGACGGGGACTGAATGTTGGAAAATTTTAGTTATAGGTAACAGCTAATAAGCTTAGTAATCAATGTACGTAAAAAGCTGTTGTTTCAGGAACTGGAAGGATGACCACCTTGACTCCAGAAGAACGTAAGTAGTTCCACCTTTGTGCCTTGGGAGGATTGCAAACAATTCAAGATAGTATCTGAGCCATTGTGTTCCAGGGTGAGATGGCCACACCCAGGACACAAAGACCTCCACCCAGAACACATAAGAAAGAATGCTGCAACTTTTATCTGATTAACTCTTTCCCTGAATTCCAAACCCCTTATCTACACCTTTCTTCTCCTTGTTAAAGGGTTGGTTTGTAATGAAATGCAAGAGGTCTGTTAGGGTGCAAACCCACCATCTTCTCAGATCCCTGACCATCTGAATAAAGTGACCATAAAGGTTCAATCCCTTTATGGTCTCTGCTTATCGGGTCTGGTACATGACAGGCTGGATGAAACTGGCTTTTCCAGTTTCAAAGCCACTAGGCTAATGTGTCTCCCAGGATTGTCCAGGCTGGGAAACCACACAAGGGCTAACCCTCATAATGAGGATCTCTGAGGAAATCAGCAAGTACATTCCTCTAAAAATCCAAGAAAACTCTCTAATAAACTGTGTCACCATGGTGGGCTTAGAAGTGCCATATGTGTGTCAAATATTCTGCTGGACATTAGAATAGGTCTCACCTCTAAATAAAGTTTACAATCCAGGGGAAAAGCAAACCACCACATTCTCTATTAGCTTTGTGAGTGATATCCATATAATAAAAGGACACAGGATGGGTCTCCTTATATTCCACTCCATACCCCAGTAGGGGTTTTTCAGACTTTGAGAAAGCCCTCTTCCTGTGCACTTTCTTCACTCCAGGCTTTGAGTGTTCCTCAGGTAGGGAGCTGGAACACAGAAGCCAATGCATGTGCCTATTTGGAAAACACTTCCTAGAGAAAGGAGCTGGTTTACCAAAACTGGAAAGGCTAAAGGGATGACTGGATGAAATGTGAAGCTATTCTTGGAATCCGGAACTTCCTGTGAAAAGGCTCACACACAAGAGGAAGAGAAACAAGCAGATAATGTTGGGGAGAGAGCAGGTACTATCTCAGTCCATTTAATAAAAATACTGAGTGAGATTTATGAGGTATGGTGGAGTTAATTAATAATGAAATGCTGGTCCTTAGCATTCCTGCTCAAGATAACTGCCTGGAGGCAGTGAGGCCTCCGCTCCAAAGAGAGGCCCATTCCATTCAAAAGCCAATTTTCACTCTTAAGATCCTTTACCAACCTAAATTAGAGGCTTTACAATCTGCCTAAGGCACAATATTGTACCCATCAGTTAACAATAAACACAAACCATTAACACTAAATATAAGATTTCTCATTTGTTCTCCAGAAAAATTTCTATGAATGTCAACTATTGGCACACAAACAAAAATTATGCACTTAACTAAAATTTTTTAGTCCTCACTCAAGAATATGTTTCTTGATTTTAGAGAGAGAAACATCAATCAATGCTCCCAACCAGGGATTGAACCTACAACCTTCCTAGTGTACACCCAACTGAGCCACGAGGGCATGCAATTAACTTAAAATCGCTTGTCACAATTAAGTTTGCATGGTCTAGATGGTAAGCAACATATAGTTTTCATATAGTGAATGGCAAACAGTAAGCAGTGTCAAATTTCCCTCCTAAATTGAACATAACTATTATTCCCAACATTGTCTCAATGATACTTTCAAACCCTGGCTGGTGGCACAATGGGTAAGGTGCCAGCCTACGAACCCAAAGGTCGCTGGTTCGATTCCCAGTCAGGGCACATAACCAGGTTGCAAGCCAGGTCTGTAGCTGGAGGCGGGTGAACAAGGCAACCATACATTGATGTCTCTCTCCCTCTCTGCTTCTCTCCCTTCCCCTCTTTCTCAAAATAATTTAAAAATAAAATCTTTTTTAAAATAATAATTCAAAATAAAACAATTAATCAGGTAACATTAGCCTTCAAAGTCTAATGACTTAGAAGGATAGCTGACTAGTAGTGAAACTGGTGGTCCAACCAGACTACCTTCAAACCCAGGGAGCCCCACATAGGTGCTCTACGTAATGAGGCTGCACCCACCCAGCATACAATGGGATGGAACTCCCCAACCTGTGCAATTGCCGGGCCCAGTTCTGTTGAGAGAAAATTACTAAGCAATAAGCTTTTTGAAAAGGAAAGAAACTGAATTTTTTGATCTGGAAGTCAGAAGGGATTATTATCAAGCTCAACCATTCATTCTATTAAGATATTTTGCTCCCTGTTACAGATTTACAAAGTAAATCATTTACAAAGTCAAGGCAAAGTAAATTCTATATTTCAAGCCCACAATTTTTTTTAAAAAAACCAGTAAGTAATAATGTTTAGAAGTTTCACATTATTATAACAACGAGATAAAAGCTTTTCAAAAAACTGCTGGTCTGGATTTTCCAGTACAAAGCAACCCCCCCCCCCCCCCCAAAGCTTCCCAAAATCCTTCCAGTGTGTTTACAGCCAATTTATCAGCTTCAACACTTCCCCCACCTCCACACTCACAGTGGGAATTAGGAGCTCAGGGCTGGCAATTTACAACACAGCATTTAAAATAACAAGGCATCTTATTGTAAAAACGTTTCCCTCCCACCAAAGGTAAGTCCCTCCCACCAACCCTGTGATTTGCTAAGAAATATGTACAGCTCCAATTTACACTTGAGTCAAACTACTTCATTCTGACTCGGCCCTACACGACTTCACCTACAGGATAGAAGCTAGAAGAGTTCCTTCCAGTTCTAAAATGCTATGATTCTAGCAATTTACTGTAATAAATCTGCATGACATGTTCTGTTCAGATACCACTTTACATTGCCTGACATTTGGAGACTTATTAATATTCAGCATCTTTAATTCGAAAGGGATGCTGATTTATTCATTAAAAAGTACACTTCATACCTGGATATTGAGACCAATTTTATGATGCTACGGTAGCAACTTATTAATTATAATTTAAAACAGACTTTGTTAAAGTCTCTGCATTCTTATTTTGAAAGAGCTTTCTGTTACTACCTTATTATAACAGCTGCTAAAGGAAAAAAGCATGAAAGATAAGCTGCTTAGTCTCTTGTTTCGACACTCAGAAAGTGATCCATCACGCAGGGACGAAAGCAGAGATTTCACAAATTTTCCTAATAATTAGCCACCAGTTAATTACTTTTTCCATCACTAAAGAAAGCTCCTCAACCAAGTAAAAATTTCAAGAGAATACATGTACGAAGATCACACATATTCTGTGCTTCTCGGTAAAATGTGGACCAACTCCCCTTTTAAAACGCACGTATTGGCTGACTGCTCTGGGAAGAGCACCGTCGGGCGCTGGGGTTCACCCGCCCAAGGACAGAACCTACCGTGTACAAGCGACAGTTAAACCATTTCAAGAAGCCAGGATCCCGGTGACATTCAGAACACTCTCCCTTAGGTCCTATGGGACGGTGAAAACGCCTAAGTTCTCGTTTAAAACTTGGTCAACATAAGCAGATCCACAAACAACGTGTCCCTCCACGATTGTCCCAGCTAGAGGATTTGTCACTGGAAGGTCTCGGCGCACACGGCCAGCAACCGGAGACCCGGGACCCACCTCGGCGCAGGCAGGTGTCCACCGCCCGGGGCGCTGGGACCCGGGACCACCACGGCAGCAGGGTCTGTGCGCGCAAGCACGTCGCCGACCCGAACGCCAGGGCTCTACCGTTCCAGAGGAGGCACGAGGGGAAGCGCAGGGGACTAGTGAGCACAGCAGAGCCCGCCCGCCCGCCCGAGTCCCACGGATTTAGCTGTGTCCCGCCGCGCCAGAGCCCAGTCCCAACTCCTGGCACCCGCCGGTGACCCGGAGCCCGGGCCGCGGCCTTCAGGACTGAACACCCGGGGCGCCCGCGCGGCTCTGAGGTAGGGGAGCCCAGACGGCTCCACCGCAGGAGGGGGAGGTGACGTGCGACGGCGCGGCCCGAGGGGGGAAGGGGACTTGCAACGTCGTGGCCCCAGGATGGGGGGTGGGGCGGGGGGACGGACGTGCGACGATGCTGCCTGAGGAGGGACGCGTCCCGGATTTCGGTGGAGGCGGGCCCCGCGCGAACGCCGTCCTTCGCAGGCCCGCCCCGCGCAACAAAGCGGCGCCGCCCGTCCCGACTTCCCGGCCGCCTCCTCGGGCCCGCGACGGCAACCGCGACCGAGACGACGCGGCGGGGGTCCCGGGAGAGGCCCCAGCGCACAACTTCCCGGCCCCGACCCACCCGCCTCACCTCGGCGCCGTTTAACGCCGTGGGGGCGCCTTCGTCCGTGGCTCCGAGGCCTCGAGCGCCGGGGGACCGGGCGCCGGTGGCGGCAGCGGCTGGTGGCCCCGCGGAGACTCGGGCGCCCCGGGTGGCGGCGCGGACGGCGGCGGTTCCATCTTCCCGGGTGCTCGTGCCGCCGCTCCGACGCGCAGACCCAAGTGGGACATTCGCTACATTGTTGGCATTCCACGGGCGTCACGTGAGCACGCGTCACTCTCGGCCCGCCCCGCCCGCGCTTCCTAGTCCCGCCGCCACCTGCGGCCCGGCGCTGTCCCGCCCGCCCAGCTCGCGCGGCGCCCAGCGCTCGTTGCTCGCGGTGTCGGAGGGCACTGTCCTCTCCCGCGTCTCACCCCAGCCTGGAGGCGGACAGGAAGTTAACAGGCCTCGGGGAGCCACCAAGTTGGTGTGAGCCACGGAGAGTGATCGCAGAGCGGGACACGGTTTCCAGGTCAGGAGAGCAAGTCACGGAGCTGGACGTCAGATAAACACTCAAATTCGATCGGTTTAACTTAATCGTGCCCTTTGCGCGGTTTGCGCCGTAGTTTGTGTGCTGTAGCCAAAGGTGGAGTGATAGTCGCTAGCAAGTGACATCTCAGTCGCCAGGCTGTCTTTGCACTAGGAACGATGGCATTAGTTCTAGAACTTGTGCGGGGACTGTGCAGGGATGGGGAGCAGAAATAACACAGGACACCAAATCTTCAACATTACCCTGTGGCCCCTGAGCTGAGGGCTACTATCATTTTATTATTTTTAAAAAATTTTTGTTTAAAGATTTGATTTATTTTTAGGGAGAGGGAGGAAGAGAGGAAGCAAAACATCAATATGTGGTTGCCCCTTGTGCGCCCCAAACCCTGGCATGTCCCCTGACTGTGAATGAAACCCGCAACCCTTTGGTTGGAAGGTTGGCTCGGAAGCCACTGAGCTACATACACCAGCCAGAGTTCTAAAGTCTTTATTTCATAGATGGCACCTAGGATTCTTTAAAAAAAAATTTTTTTAATTGGAAAATATAACACAATTTTCATCTTAGTCTGTAAGTGTACAAGGACTTATTTTTTACGATAATGAAAACAAATTTGATACAAGGGGGAAAAATTCCCAGCATTACATTTCAATTCTATGTGTTTCCAGTATTAAAATCATGAGAATAAACGTTTCTCTGATCTTCATTTCTTAACTGCTTTCTTTTAACCATTTGGAAAGTAGAAAATTTGGAAGAACTCTCTAGTGCAT
Source organism: Noctilio leporinus (assembly GCA_004026585.1). Lineage (NCBI taxonomy): Eukaryota > Metazoa > Chordata > Mammalia > Chiroptera > Noctilionidae > Noctilio > Noctilio leporinus. The sequence continues at coordinate 37,948 of PVIW01003849.1, read as the reverse complement.
ATTTAGGAGAAGGCCCAAGTCCCACAGGCCTTCTAGGGAGACCACCCTGCAGACCTGCATTTATAGCCATCTCTAACACAGGGTAGCTGCAGTCTCTGAATTGCCACCCTGCTGCTGAGATGAGTAATGAAGTATGTGATTGCTTAAGTCAGAATTGCTCAATAATTTTAAGATTTGGTCTCAGAAGAACTCAAAGAGACCTTATCAAGATAAAAATCGAATTCTGCATGTAAAGAATTTTTACATGCATGTTGACCCTTTATGTTATTAAGAGACGAAACATTAAAACAAATTTTCTTTTCTTAGCATAAACTGTTAGCTTATGTTTTACACTGGGTAAGCTATGACAGCAACACCTACCATTTACTTATTTCTCATTACGTTCATATTTGGCTGCAAATTCTATTTCATTTGCAGACATGAGAATTGAAAGAAATTGTGTCTATAAATGAAAGAAAAATTTCACCAAAAAGGTCTATATGTTCCTATATGCCCTAAAATCTTCTATTCAAAATTTTAATCTAATCTTTTACAGTTAATACTGGCAAAACTTGCTTTAGGAAGAACAAAAAGTTTAAGGCTCAAACTTTTTTTTTTTTTTTTTTTTTTGGAGAGGGGGAGGGAACTATCAATATGAGAAAGAAACATGGATTCAGTTGCCTCTTGGAGGCATCCTAACCTGGGACGGAACCCTCAACCTAGGCATGTGCCTCCACCAAGAATCCAACCAGTGACCTTTTGCTTTGTAGAAGGACACCCAACCAACTGAGCCACACCAGTCAGGGCAAGGCTCAAACTTCTGTCAACAAAATTTCTATAACAAAGTGAATATTTCCAAAGGAAAACAAACATCTGAGCTAATCTAAATTGATAACAAATATTTGTGCAATTGTAAAAGAAACATTTTCACAGTTTATTTTTAACTTTTAATTTAAAGTTCACATCTAGGCCCTGGTTGGTGTGGCTCAGTGGATTAAGTGCCAGCCTGTGAATCAAAGAGTTGCTGGTTTGGTTCCTAGTCAGGGCACATACCTGGGTTGCAGGCCAGATCCCCAAGGAGGGGCACAAAAGAGGCAACCACACATTGATTTCTCTCTCCTTCTCTTTCTCCCTCCCCCTGAGCCTCTCTAAAAATAAATAAATCGCCCTGGCTAGTGTGGTTCAGTGGATTGAGTGCCATCCTGCAAGCCAAAGGGTCACCAGTTCAATTCTTGGTCAGGGCACATGCCTGGGCTTTAGACCAGGTCCCCAGTTGGGGGCACACAAGATGCGATCACACATTGATGTTTCTCACCCTCTTTTTTTCCTTCTCTTCCCCTCTCTTTAAAAATAACTAAATAATACTTAAATATTTGTTTAAAAAATAAAATAAAAATTTGCAACTAAATGTTGTTTTGGTTATTACTGCACAGTTGCTTTTTGGACCATGTATTTTACTTTATCAACTAGGTCTGAAAAGAGAAACTGAGTGTTATCTTCAGGAGCTTGATAAATGGACTTTGATAAGGAAAGCAGCGATGAGACGATTCGGCAATTTCACTGTAGAGTGGGAGGAGGCAAGTGGCAAACAGGCTGCCAAATTTCAAAGAGCAAAGGGAAATCTATAAATGTCAGTAAGTGATCACGCAGATTATATTTGAGAACCAGTAACCCCCGGACAAGAAGACTTTCTGGTTTTGGGGTTGGAACTTAAAAAATGTCCCAGAACTAATGTCCTTCAGCAAGACTAGGTGAGAGGAAGAACTATAGTTTGAGGTACAGAAAGAGCAGAAACACATCATGGGGAAGCATGGTATTTAAGGCATGCAGACAGAATGTTAGAAAAACAGGCACATGAGTAAACAGAAGTTGGGGAGATCAGATAGCATGGCTCTGGGATTATGTATTGTCCCATTAATACTCAAGAGAAGAGAGGAGCTAAAAAATATTTGGGAAATATCACAGAGTGAGAGAAAATTAAACTGAGCTTAAGTACAGACAGAAGACATGAGGGGTATCGGGAGAGGTGAACAATAATCAGATAATGTTGTAAACCAATTGAAATTTTGGACTGTAATTAATATGTAAGGAAAAACACAACTTCCCATGAGAGCTTATAATAGAGGGCATGTGACCTGGTCTAAGAAATCAGGAAGTATTTTAACTGAGATACAAGAAATGAGAAGAAATTAACAAAATGAAAAGAGAGACTATTCCAAGAGTGAGGAGCACAGGTGCAAACGCCCTTAGAGGCAAGAACTAGATGTAGCATTTCAGACATTAAAAGAGATTGGAATGAAGAAGAGATTGAGAGACAGAAAATGAGAAGGGTGAATGCCTCCTGGTTTATTAAAGGTATTTTAGTCAAGAAAGGGTCATAAATAAAGGAATGACATGAGCTGATGTGTCTCCAAAAGATCAATTAAGCTACTATGTGAGAGTTAATGGGAGCTGAGAGGAAGGAGAAGGTGGTGATCAGAACATTGTAGCAGTTGAGGAGAGAGATGATACAACTTGGGCTGGGATGGTAGTAGTGGACATGGAGAAAAGATGGAATGGAGAAATAGTGATGCTCAAACTTTCTAATCCCAGCAATGGACTGGCTGCACAAATCCACAGACAAGGGTGTACCTCCTGGGCCTCTAGTCTACATTGGGTGCATGAGGGTGCTACCTAGTCTACAACAAGTGCATGAGGGTGCTGTCACCTGAACTGAAATCACAAATTTGTTTTTGGAGGTGACCTTTGAGGTTGAATAGAGTGAATGGAAATGCTATGAAGACCTTTGTAGGCAGTGATTTGTAGCTCAGGAGAAATCTGATGATGAGATATACTCTTGAGTCACTCATGAGTGACTGCATGTCCTCCATGTAGTCACTGAAGCTTAAGGTATGGAGGAATTTGCCTACGTGACAGTACAGAGGGACTGAAAGTGTGGGCTTTAATGCTGAGAAAATTCAGCATTTAATGGTGAGTAGAAGAGGATGTGCCAGGTAGTTTCACAGAAACAAAGGGAAGATTGCTTCAAGGAGGGAGGGCTCAACAAAGATACATAGGACTGAAAAGTCAAGTCAAATGATAGCTGGAGGGGGCGGGGCAAAGGAGGGGAGCAGTTTAGTCAAGGAGCTAGTATGGAAGAACCATGGACATGGACACCAAGTGGGATTGATTTTGGGGGAGTGGGTGGTTGGGGAAGGGAACAGAGAGGAGTAAAAAGGAGGTGGATGTCATACACCAACAATAAAATTTAATTTTAAAATATGATAGCTGGAGACTGTCCATTGGATTTAAAGACATGGCAGTCACTGGAACTTTAGCAAAGAGCTCTACTGTTAGACTGGTGAGAGTAGAAACTAAATGGGAGAGATCTGTGATGAGTAAGGGTGCAAATAACAAAGAAGACTCAGACACATAGTTGGGAAAGGGAGGAAATGATAAAGTCATAGCTAAAAGAGAATGAGGGCTCAAAGGAAGACTTTTTTTTTTTTGAATGGGATAGTTCTAATGCTGTAACAAATTACCACAAAATATGTGACTTAAGGACACATACATTTATTACTTTACCTTCCTTAGGCCAGAAGATACCATCTACAGCACAGGGGAGAGTTAGTCTTGAAGAGGAGATCACAGCATCACCATTCCCTTTCATTTTTAGAGTAATATGATGGCCTAAATGGGCCTCCACTTTCATTTTCTCCTTTCCGCTTCCTTACACAAGTCTAAGCCAGATTAGTTTTCCTAAAGTACAGCCCGCACAAAATCTTTACGAGCTCCCCACTGCCTCTGAATTAAGCTGAGACCCTTTGATAGTCAACATTCCTCCATGATAAAGTGGAAAAACATTTATTTCTGACATTCTCTTTTACTCTTTATATAGGTATATATATCCTAGACTTCCAGGCAAACAAAACAGCCATTTCCTGCATTAGCTTTGTCTCCACATCCTGCTCATGCCTCTCCAGGCATGGATCTATTCTCCCCACCTCCACTCCTGATAGAAATCCTATCCATTTGTGGTAGGCAGAATAATGCCCACCACTACCACCACCACCAAGATGTCCACACCTCAGTGCCTGGAACCTGTGAATATGTCACCTTAAATGGAAAAAGATACATTGCAGTTGTGATTAAGGTTACAAATATTGAGATGGGGAGACTATTTTGTATTACTCAATGTAATCAAAAGCCTCCTTCAAAGTGGAAGAAGGCAGAAGAGTAGGTTGGAGAGATGACAATGAGAAAAGGGCTTTACCTGCTGCTGACTTTGAAGATGGAAGAAGGGGCCGCATTCCAAGAAATGCAGTTGCCTCTTGAAGGTTTGAAAAGCCCTTAATTTATAACCAGCAAGAAAATGGGGATCATCCTACAACCACAAAGTACTGAATTCCTTTAACAACCCAAATAGAAAGTAAACATTCTCTCCTAGAATCTTTGGGAAGGAATGAAGCCTTGATTTTGAGCTTCTGGCCTCCAGAACTATAAGTTAATAAATTTATGTTGCTTCAAGCCACTAAGTTTGTGGACTTTGTTAGAGCGGAAACAGGATACTACTACATACTCCTTCGTGGCCTGGTTCTAATACAGCACTTCTTTGATGATCTCAGAAACAACCACCTTCCTTTGCACTCCTAGCAGCACTGTATGCATGAGAAATAACCTGGTATCATGGTGATTTGCAGAATTGTCCTCGTTCTCCTATTAGATTTTATTTTATTTTAATTTTTAAAATTAAAATATTTATTATTTTCAGAGAGAAGGGCAGAGAGGGAGGCAGAAAGGGAGGGAAACATCAACATAGGGTTGCCTTTCACCTGCCTCCAGCTAAAGACCTGGTTTATGTGCCCTGACTGGGGAATCGAACCAGTGACCTTTGGGTTCGCAGGCTGGTGCCTTATCCATTGAGTCACCAGCCAGGACCACATTGTTCATTTTAATTCATTAGATTTCAAGTCTTTCCTCAGAATAGGACCTTGAGACTTTGGGGGATTAATAATAAATATTTACCTATGACAGGCTGTTGTGAACCAAGGTATTCTTTTTCTTCCTTTTTTTATAATTTTATTGATGCTTTACTTTATTTTATTTATTTATTTATTCAACGTATGATTGCGTTTCACCTGCCTCCAGCCACAGACCTGACTGGAGACCTGGTTTGCAACCTGGTTATGTGCCCTGACTAGGGAATTGAACCTGCGACCTTTGGGTTCACAGGCCGGCACCTTATCCACTGTGCTACCAGCCAGTGCCTCTTTATCTTAATGCTGCTGATAATAAGCTATATTTACACCAAACAGCATTTGACTTGCTTATAAAAAGGACTGAGTCTGAATTTGAATGTTTTTCTTCAGGGTGGAATTCTGATAAAGGAAAAAATAAATGGTGAATATAAGTTGTACTTAGACCTAGAGGGGGGAAAATGATCTCTACCTGATTAAGGGGTGTGTCCATCTATACTGAATGAATACCATGATGATAGTAGCAAAAGGGACAGTACAATTATGCACTAATAAAATCCAGTGAAAAGAAGCTACAGTGTTCAAATTTGGTTGTGAAAGCATAAAGCAAGATTTAAATTCTAGACATCATCACTCCTTTGATGATGGATGCATGAATTTCAAAGATTCCAGAACTAGAAATTTAAGAAATCAAGTCACAAGGAAAATATAATTTAAACAGTTGAAACTACACTAAAAATCACAACTCAGAGCTGAACTAATGGACTAATTTTATATTGTGAGACTAGAATGATGGATTTTGTTTTTCACAGGCTCTTGCTGGTTCCTCATCTTTCATGATTCCCTCCAAATACACCTTACATCTGGCACAGAATGAGTTGAGGGACTTACCAATGAATGTGCAACTACTCAAATATTGAATGTAGGTAGCTACAGAAATCCACGGAAAATTTAGGTTAAACCTGGTGAGGAAGGGAAGAAATGTCAGGAAATTAGAAGGAGAAGCCAAGAAGTGCAATTGGAGCAGAAGCTCAAAGAAAGAACACTTGGAAGACAGAACAGGCTGAGCTCCCAGTGAAAAATAATTGTTGAGCATTGGTGCTCCTGTGACAGGACTATCAGATTGTGGTACCCACCCTGTGAGTGTGGGATTGTTCTTGGCAGGTTTCTCAATTTTCTTGCCCAGATTAATTTTTCATTACTAAATATAATGAAAGTAATACAGGGTGCGTGTGATAAAATGGCAATAATGTTGCATCTCCTTATTTCATGTGCTTCCTATTACTTTTTTCAAACTATATGTCTTTTTAACTTAATTTTATTGTTGTTGTATTACATTCATCCCATTTCCCCTCCTTCGTCTCCCCTTCCCCACCCACCCATTCCCCCCAAAAGTCAATCCCACTTGTCCATGTCCATGGGTCTTCCATGCTAGTTCCTTGACTAAACTCCCCTTTGAAAAACTATGTTTCTAAGGTTATTATTTAACATAATTGTTTCAGATATAAGTATTAAATTCTGAGAGCAACCATCATGTCAAAGAAATATGATGTTAGGGCAACCATAATTCCTGGACTGTGTGCAGAGTAAATTGCTAAGGAAACTGTGGTAATTCAAAAACATCCTTTTACGTACAGTTGAAAACATGAAGGTGTATGATGCTGATCCTGATGTCGCCACACCAACAAGGAAAACACGTAAAGTACGCAAGGATCACACAAGTCCAGATGTTGTACACAGAATCCAGGAGATCATTAGTGAAGATCCAGGAAAGTCAATGCGCTCCATAGCAAGAGAACTGCAGATGTTGGATGCAACTGTTAGCAAGATTATTGCTGAAGATATCAGATATAGATCGTATGTTCTTAGAAGAGGCCAGTTTATGATAGCAAACAAAGGAAAGGGGCTTTGAAAAAGCAAGGAAATTGCTAACAAAATTGAAAAATCCCAAAGAAAAAAAAAAAGTCTAATTTTCTTTTCAGATGTAAAGAATTCTCAGCAGGACCAAATAGTCAACAGAAGAAACAAAAGGTGGCTCTGTGAGACTCTTAACAAAGTCCCAATTGTCATGAAAATGAAATTTCCTGCTACAGTGATGGCATTAGGTGTTGTCAGCAATGAAGGAGATATCATGACCTTGCATTTTTTTCCGCAAGGCTTGAAGGTGACTGCTGATGTTTACCTTGACATTTTGAGAGATGTAGTTGTACCCTGGATGAAGCCAAGTTGCAAATGGATCTCACTTTATCTTCCAACAAGGTGGTGCACCAGCACATAACACCAAAAAAGTGCAAGAGTTTCTCAGTGCCAATGTTTCTGAATTTCTGGTCAAAGGAAATCTGGCCTCCTAGTTCACCAGATGCAAATCCTTTAGACTATTATGTGTTGAGCATTTGTGAGAGAGAAGTTAATAAACAACCTCACTCCAATAAAGAGGCTGTTAAAGCTTAGATTGAAAACATGATGTCCATGGATAAAGAAAAATTAATTAAAGCATGCTCAAGATTCTAAAGTTGAATCAAGTCTATTATTGCAGCAAATGAAGACATTTTTGAACAACTTTAAAAAATGACTATGTTTATATATTCACCTATAAGAATAAATTTATTTCAAATTATAAACTTTTGTGGTATGTTGTATATTTTATTACATTTTTGCCACTGTATTGCGCCCACCCTGTATAGGATCACATATGCTCCCAAACCCAGGTCCTTTTTATACTAGTGGGTCCTACAAGGAGATAAAAAATAAGGATAGGGTCTTTGAAAATACTCTTTGAAGTTTTGGCCTAATTCTCATAAAGGTAAGGCTATGTCACCATGTTTGAGTCCTGGGCTGGTCTTAGGAAGCCATGCCCAAGCCCATTCTGTGTGCATTTCCTCTGTTAACTAATAATCACTGTGTATTTGTACTTTTAAAGATTTTATTTATTTATTATTTAGAGAGAGGATTGAAGGGAGGGAGAGAAACATCAGTGCGTGGTTGCCTCTCGAGTGCTCCCAACTGAAGATCTGGCCCGCATCCCAGGCATGTGCCCTGACTGGGAATCCATCCCATGACCTTTCCCTTCGCAGGCTGGTGCTGGATCCACTGAGCCACACCAGCTGGAGCCATATTTGCATTTTAAAGGATGGAAAGCCTTTAAGATTCAAAGGACTGAATCTCTTTAAGTAGAATTTCAGGATTCATAAATATTTTTTCATTTATCCATTCACCATATATGTACTGAATTTCAGACACAGTGCTGGGCATGGGGGTTATACTGGTGAGAAAACTGAGACAGAATCTGTCGTCATAGAATTTACAGTGGGGAGGAGGAGGTAGTGTCAATCAACTCATTGAAACAAATGTGTAATTAGAAATGGTATTAAGTGCCACATAATCTAATTCCTTAACCTATTGGGCATGAGGGCAGTCAGGGCTGGCCTTCTGGAGGGAATATCTCTGAGAGCTAAGGGGCCATGGAAATGAACCAGACAGTGATGAGACAGAGTGGCCCCAGAAGTCCAGGCCGGCGCCTGGAGAATCTCTGTATGGGGTCAGAGGCGCGAACTTGCGCTTAGTTAGCTACCTGTGCTGTGTGAAGCTTGTAGCCTGTCTGCTCTTGCTGGATGAACTCCCCCACCACCACCCGCTTTTTTTTTTACCAAATCACTTCCTCTGGGTGGCACTGCCAAGAGTGATTCAGGGGCCAAATTGGGTTGGAGGAGTAGAAACTTGTCCCCAGACTGCTCTTGCAGATCCAGCAGCCCTGTTTTAACCTGGGTTGTATGCTTAGTTGGAGTGGTGAAGATATTGGTGACCTAAGTCCCTGTCTTGTTCCAGGCAGCCTCACCTTAAGACGGGACTGACAGGGCACCTACCCATCAGGTCCACGGCCCACAAAAACAGTGTAATTTACCTGCTTTTAAATCAGGAGAAAAAATGTATTCAATGTAATAACAATGAATATATAATAATAAGTCCGGCCTGGATTGTATTTGCCTTCATACACAGTCAAAAACAATTTTTTCAATTAGCAATAATCATGCCTCAGATAAACCTCATTGGCTGTGGAACTGCCATTGCTCAAAAAGACACAATCATAAATATTTTAATTGCAGCCCTGGGCAGTGCCTAGGGCAGGAGGGTTTGGAGGAAGAGTAGTGGTACTTTATTGACCTAAGCTTAATGGGAAGTTACTCAGAAGGTCTAAGTCAAGGAGGGACCAGGTTTTAAAAAGATCACTTTGACTGCTGCACAGAGAGTGGATGGTGGGGCTGGTGGGGAAGGGCCGGAAGCAGAAGTGGTATAAGCCATCAGGCGATTAGGACTTCACTGAGGTGACAGAAGAGGTGATAAAGCTTTGTCAGGGCAGGGTGCTGGGTGCTGGGGCCACCTAGCAAAGTACCACAAACAGAAAGTTATTGTCTCACTGTTGTGGAGGGTAGAAATCTGCGATCAAGGTCAACAGGGTTGACTCCCTCTGAAGGATACGAGAGAGACTCCTCTAGGCTTCTTTCCTTGCTTTGGGTGGCCTCCTATGTTCCTTGGCTTCTTGGAGCCATCTTCTCCCTCTGTCTTCACACCATCTTGCTCTGTCCACGTCTGTGCTCAAACTCCCTCCCCCAGCCCCCCTTTTTAAATAAGGAAACATAATCATGCTGGGTTAGGGCCAACCCTAATGACCTCATTTCATCTTGATTCCCTCTGCAGAGACCCCAGCTCCAAGTCAGATCACAAGGAGGTGCTAGGTGTTCAGACTCCAACTTAGGAACACAACTCAGCCCTTAGCAAGGGGTCAGCAAACTCTGAGTCATATCTCGTCCACCACTGTTTTTATATAGTTCCTGAGATACAAATGATGTTTACACTTTCAAATGGTTGGGGGAAAAGGTCAGAAGAAGAATAGTGCTTTATGACTCATGACAGTCATATGCATCTATATGTCAGTGTCTCTGAGAAAGGCTTTATTGGAAGCCAGACCCCCTTTTTCACTGACTCAGTGTCCAGGGCTGCTCTTGCCCCACCTCAGAGCTCAGTGGGTTAGCAGAGACCACGTGGCCTGCAAAGCTAAATGTTTGCTCTCTGGCTCTTTATAGGAAAATTTTGCCAACATTCACTTTTTAAAAAAATTTTATTCATTATTTTTAGAGAGAAGGGCAGGTGAGGGGAGGAAGAAAGGAAGAGAAACATCTGTGTATGGTTGCCTTTCAGCTGCCTCCAGCTACAGACCTGGCTGGAGACCTGGCTTGCAACCTGGTTATGTGCCCTGGCTGGGGAATCGAACCAATGACCTTTGGGTTTGCAGGCTGGCGCCTTATTCACTGTGCCACCAGCCAGGGCACCAACATCCACTCTAGAACCACAGCAGCAGGTGTGGAAAACTAGATAAATAAGAGCCGTCAGGAGGCAAGCTCCTCAGAGTATTGGGTTAGATAGGGGCTGGCAAAGTGGAAGATGTCAGTGACTCCTGCTCTTCCCTCCCAATATTATCACAAAGCCAGGGATGTGCAAATGCCTACAAATGTGCAAATGTGCAGTTAGTAAAATTAAACTGTACTGGGAGCCGTGTAAGAAGTAAAGATCAATAGGGCCTGGAGAGGAAAGCATGCCTTACCTTAGTTTTCAAAGTCAGTTTTTGTGAAAACACTTCACTGGTGAAACAATACAAACCTGGAAACCAAGTTCAGGCCACCTTGATGAATCCCACTGACTTGGGAGACGGATGTGTGGAGGGTGGTCAAGTTTAAAGGGAGAAATATGAAGGCCCTGTCAGTGAAATCCCAGTTGCCTGTCCACCTCTGGGGCAACACCACCAAGTGCTCCACCAGTTTTCTCTCTAGAAGGCCCTCAACACTTACCTGGAAGCTCCCTTTCATCATCCCCTTTGAGATCTTTTGCTCCCAGACCCATTCCTGCACCTTGGCCTGTGTGAGCCTAGGAAGAGAGGACTAAGAAGCATCTTCTCTGGAGAGCTTTCTCCAGGCAAGAGACAGCGTGGCGGCTGGCTTGCACCCAGGCGAGGTGAGCATAGCAGTGCAGGCAGCTGCAAGCATATGAGGAAGGCCTGAGATCAGGACCACGCCAGAATGTGAACAAAAGCTCTTACAATAGGCCGAAGCCACGCATTTATAAGTGGGCTACTTCCTAACAGCCTCCTGCTGTTAGCCTGCCTGCCAGCTTGTGCCTCCCACCCCCTGAGACAGGCTCTGTTGGCTCTGACTTCCGTGCACAGCTTTGTTGCCTAGAGTCCTCCACTGGCCAGAACCCATCCCCAGGTTAGAGGTTTGTCTCCTGGAGGCTCTTCTGAGGTTCCAGGAAGAGGAACATATGAGTGAAGGTTGGAAGAAAGGAGAAGCCTTACCTCACTTCTGTTAACAGTGATATGACAGGATTATTTTAGTCCTACTTTCATCCTTAACATGTAGAACCAGGACAGACACATAGAAAGTGACCATAAGCTATGACAGAATGATTAAAATTGACTACTTTCTAATGTTATGATTTCAGGTGCCTGGGAATGCTGTACATGTATTATATTTCTCTTTATTTTCCATAAGGTTTTGATCCTTAATGTTTTTTTCCCCACTGATTGCTCTAAAAGCTGCCATCAGTCTTATCTTAAAACAGCTCCCATCCTTCCACCACCTCCACAAAACCTTCTCTGACCCTGGACAGCCAGCACGTGGCCTCTGGTCTCAGAGCCAGCCCAGTGTACTGGGAAGACCCAATCTTTGAAGCCAACATGTCTGGTTAGTTGTGAGATTGTGACCAAGTTTCTTTAAACTTTTCAGAATCTTGGTCTCTCGGTTTATAAAACAGTGATTCATGGCTATCTTGTAGTGTCATGAGGATCAAATTAGATCATGGCATTTGGCAGGTGGTTGTTGAATAAATACACCTTTTATTCAAGGGGACATTTTGAAGAGCTGAGCTTACCAAATATCAAAAGAGTGAACAGAACATCCTTGAAGGGAGGATAAAGTCAATCTCAGTCTAATGAATCAAATTATTAACATCACATTTGAGGAGAGAAATAAATTTCTACAGAAAATAATAGTGCCATTGTTGTGCTTTCTTAGGAATAATGAACAAAGAAATATAAAAAAAAAAAAAAGCATTTATGATGATTCCTAAGTGAGGCATAGCTGTGACCAGAATCCTACAAATATTGAATTGTTTTATAAAGTTATTTAGCTATGTGAAATTGTACATGCTGAAAACACTAACAGAATTTGGGGACTTTGAATGGAATTTCCCAGACCTTGGGAAGGAATGCCATTGTTGAGTGTCATAACTGCCAGCTGTGGATTGATGCAGAGCCACTTTAAGGCCAGACGAGTATTTCATTTGGTGACATAGAGCCACATGTTGTGGAGGATCTCTGAAATTCAAGGTCAGATTTAGGGATAACCCTAGTTTTCTTTTAATGTTACCATGCAAAGGGAAGAAACAGGATTTACAGGTTAGGCTGGAAATATACAGAAAATGACTTTGAACTTGTTGACATCCTATAGTATTATGTCACCATTTCACCACTTTTTGAAGGTTTGTTTTTACATTCATTGCATAATTAGCTGAATTGCTCAGAGTCAAGAAAACATAAACACAGGCACAAACAACACACACATATACACATGTGCGTACAACATGCAAAACACATGCATACACACACAGGCACAAACATGCATGCACAGACACATACACACACACATGCATGCACACACATGATGGCCTTACCCTGATATGGAATCAAGTCACTCTGATGGGCAGGCGGCTCCCCACAGCATGCCCTGTGATGCAACACCCTGTTTGGTCAAGTCACACACCTGAGGAATTTGTCACTGAACAGCCCTCAGAATGTCAGGAACCCAAGACTACAAGTGAAGAGATGGTCATCAGATTTTAATGCTTTCCTGAAAAAAGCTGCTTCTCACACCAGGAGGAATGTTGGCAGGAATTTGCTCTTTCTCTTCCAGGAAACCACTCTCCTATCTGATGGGCATTGTCCCAAGTGCCAAGTGGGACAACTGGGGATAGACAAAAGACAAATGCCACTGCGAGGGGCTCAGCCCTGAAATTCCTGGGCCCAGCTGGATATTCATTTGCAGTGAAGTCATTCCATGTAAGTTTCACCAAACAAGCACCACTTGCAAAACCTTGACTGTGTGTGAAAAATAAGCTGTTATGCTCAGCTGGCACCACACTTTGCATATGAAGCACAGATCCTGGCCAGGCCTGGGTGACAAGGCAGCCATCTGTGTGGAGGAAGCACAGTCACCATATTCTTTAAAATGCCCAGGACTTCCCAATGGTATAATACTCATTAAGGTTTGATAGGATGGGAGGTCAGCCAGCAGCCCCTATGGAGCTCTTCTGTGCCAAGACTGTAAAACAAATGAATGAAAAAGTTAAATGGAGATACCCCTACAGAGAAGAAAAATAATGACAGGATGGATGCTTTTTGTGGAGCAAGATGATAACAAGAAGTTCAAAGTAACACACTGCAGAACCAGGGCTTGAGTGCTCCGAGGGACCAACAGAGATTCAGGGCACAGTTGAACTTGGTAGTTAAACGAGGTAGGCTGGGAAAAGTACAAGAGAGGCACAGAGCGGGCAGCTCTGGGGGCAGACAGTTTGGTTTAAACACAGATCTGTGGGCTTGGATACATAATTTTAACTTGGCCCTAGCTAAGTAGCTCATTGGTTAAAATGTCGTTCAGATACACCAAGGTGTGGATCCCCAGTCAGGGCACATACAAAAATCAACTAATGAATGTATAACTACATAGAACAATAAATTGATGTTTCCCTCTCTCCTTTCCTCTCTCTCTCAAAGATCAATAAATAAAACTATAATTTCACCCCCAAAATCTAGAAGGTGGAGTTAAAATTTTTATTGTATTATAAAAATCAATAAATACATAAAATAAAATAAATAAAACCCTGTTTCTATTGAACGGCTAAGTCGTTTTCATGTGAAAAACAGAAAATTGGTTTGTGTGACTAGGCACAGTTAATTGACCTTTGGTTTGAAGATAATTTATTCTTAAACTGGTGGTATTTCATAATGATGAGATAAAAGGTTTAGACCAGTGGAATATTAATTTTTAAATTTGGGTTCAATCATTTATGCTTGCCTTCACAGCCTGTCCTTGGTGAAAATGGTCTAACTGAGTGGTAGGTAAATTAATGAAATTCAACATTCTCAAGCAGCCAATATATAAATTACAATGTACTAAGTCACAGGTTTTTGTGAAGGTGATAGGGAATCCTTCTTTGGGGTTCTCAAACACAGACTTTCGACTGGCAAAGCACCAGGGTGATGAAAACCTGGAGGGGACCCTGGGCTATGATGACAGAAGCTCTGTTTATCTGTGATTCACGGACTGGAGCAAAAAACCCTCAAACAGTGTGTTTGTACAGACAATCTAGGAAACTTATTAAGAAAGCACATTCCTTATTTATCCCACAGATTCTGAGTCTAAAGTCCCAGGCACAGTCATTTTGGTTCTATTATGGAAATTTTAAAACATTTATCCCCTGGCTGGTGGATCAGTGGATAAAGCGCCGGCCTCTGAACCCAAAGGTCACTGGTTCGATTCCCAGCCAGGGCACATACCCAGGCTGCAAGCCAGGTCTCTAACCAGGTCTGTAGCTGGAGGCAGGTGAAAGGCAACCACACATTGAAAAAAAAAAATAATAATAAAACAAATAAATAAATAAAACATTTACAAAAGCAAAGAGATTACTATAATGAACCCCATGTACCCATTACTCAGCTTCAACTAATGACCTATATTTTATCTACATCCCTTGCCCTCCATATTATTCTGAAACAAATTCCAGACACCTTTTTTCTCTATAAATATTTCAGTATTGAGCTCCAAAATATAAAAACGTTTCAAAATAAATAAATAAATAAAAAGCTCTGGCTGGCTGGCTCAGTTGGTTGGAGTGTTGTCCCATATACCAAAAAGTTGTGAGTTCGATCCCTGATCAGGGCACCTACCTAGGTTGTGGGTTTGATCCGCATTTGGGGTGTATACAAAAGGCAACTGATTGATGTGTCTCTCTTATAAAAGTGTTTCTTTCCTTCTTTCTTTTTTTTTTTTTAAGATTTTATTATTTCCAGAGAGAGAGGAGGGGAGAGAGGCAGAGAGGGAGCGAGACATCAACGTATGGTTGCTTTTTACCTGCCTCCAACTACGGACCTGGCTGGAGACTTGGCTTGCAACCTGGTTACGTGCCCTGGCTGGGGAATTGAACCAGTGACCTTTAGGTTCACAGGCTGGCGCCTTATCCACTGTGCTACCAGCCAGGGCTATAGGTGTTTCTTTTTCTCTCTCTCTTCATCTCTCACTGAAATCAGTAATAAAGTATCCTCAGGTGAGGATTTAAAAAATAAACAAAACAAAGAAACAAAAACAATAAAAGGCACTAGCTTAGAAAGGAGGAAGTAGCCCTGGCTGGTGTTGCTTAGTGGATTGAGTGCTGGCCTTTGAACCGAAGGATCGTGGTTCGATTTCCCATCAGCACACATGCCTAGGTTGTAGGCCAGAGGCAACCACAATACTGATGTTTCTCACCCTCTCTTTCTCCCTCCTTTCTCTTCTCTCTAAAAATGAATAAATAAAATACCTTTTTTTTAAAAAGATTTTATTTATTATTTATAGAGAGAGGGTAGGGAGAGAGGCAGAGAGAAAGAGAGACATCAATGTTTGGTTGCCCTTCACCTGCCCCCAGCTACAGACCTGTCTGGAGACCTGGCCTGCAACCTAGTTATGTGCCCTGGCTGGGGAATCAAACCAGCGACCTTTGGGTTTGCAGGCCGGCACCCTATCCACTGTGCTACCAGCCAGGGCTTATAAAATACTTTAAAAGAAAGAAGTAAAATTATCTGTATTTGTGTATGATATGACTTTATGCATAGAAGACTTTAAAATATATACACAAGAAACTATTAGATCTAATTTGTTAGCAAGGAAAAAGGATACAAGAGCAATATACAAAAATCAATTGTATTTTTTGTGGATTGGATCCATAAAAAACCCTTCTGCTGATAGGAAGAGTAGGGAGGTATTTTGGTGCCAGATTCAGCCCTCAGCCTCTTCACAGGAAGGGAAGCCATCACCTTGGTTGCCCTGAAAGATGATGAGCTCCCCATCAGACTGGTCCTGAGTGGGGAAACCCAACAGTTCTTAAACTCCAGTACCGTAATCATTACTGATTCTTACTTTGTACAGTCATTATAAAAAGCACCTTAGCCAATCCAATAGTTCTCTGAAAACAGTGAAAATGATTCAAGTGCTTTTCACCATGTATGTATATATAGACACTCCATTCATGTTACTGAATTAAATTTGGTTCCTACTGAAGTTAAATGAAAGGAAAGCAAAATGCAGTGTGTGCAGTCAGTGAGGCAGAAAAAAAACCCTTCCCTCTATAAAATTTTTTCCAAGAAAGAGTGAACACAGGCTGAAAGCTAAAGGGCACTCTGAACTGAGATCAAGTCTGAAGTTAGGACATACGGACAAATGGCAGCCAGCTGGTGAGAAGAGCTCAAAGGGCTCGGAGAAGCAGGAAATGCAGTAGGAATGTTTTTAAAATAGTAACCGGATTTTTATTTTTTGCTTACCTGTATTTTCTGATTTTGTTCTGTTGCCTTTGTGATCAGAAAACATCATCGACAACAACAACAGCAATAATAAACTCTTTTTTTGAGAAATTGGAAATGGATATAAGAGGGGAGCTAGGGATTCAGGCTGGAAGGCCCATGTGGGTCCTGGTCCTGGTAGCTCTGAACACTAATTAGTCCTCTGACTTCTTGGTATGTTCACAGACTGCAGTGGCAGAAAAGGGTTGGGGAACTGCAAAATGACATGAATGGAACTCTTTATGATTAATGGTGTCCAAAAATATATAAATGGAGCCTCTTTAAAACAGAGCCAGAGCCATCCCAGAGAAACTGCCTTGCACATCTTACTACTCAATCCTTTGCAATGTAAAAACAGAGCAAAATAACCTTTGGACTGGGCCGAGAGCAACTTTGTGTCTTAAAGAACTGTTTGCAATGATTACAAGAAAGCAGGACTGATGACTACCTGACTGAAAATTTTAAATATTGTTTACAATTAGCATCACTACCCCAGCCAGTGTAGCTCAGTTGGCTGGAGCATAGTCCTTAACAACAAAAGGTTGGGGCTTGCTTCCCAGTCAGCACACATACCCAGGTTTTGGGTTTGATCCCTAATTGGGGCACATATGGGAGGCAACCAGTTGATGTTTCCCTCTCATATCAATGTTTCTCTCTCTCTCACTCCTCTTCTCTTCTCTCTACCATCCTCTCTCTCTAAAATTAATAACCATATTTAATTTTTTTTTAGAATTAGCATCACTATTATTAGCTTATTTGCATCATAGTAATGCCTTGCTTCTATGGTTGTAATTGTATCCACACTTTGTATTCCAATTAAACACTAGGCTTCTGCCTGAATTAGTTGATTCCAAATAGCTAGTTTTGAATTAATTAATTGATTACTTTTTTAATTCTCACAGAAAACACTTTTGTCATTGCTTTTAGAGAGAGAGAAAAGGAGAGAGAAATATTGAGGCAAAGGCTGTCGCTGTAATAACAAAGTACCAATGGCTCTCTAGGCCCAGATGGGAGGACAAGGAACTGGAAGGAAGTAACGGAAAAGTGCCGATCAGATGCTTCCTCCTGTGTTGGCCTCCTCAGCAAGTGATCTGAGTTCAGACTCAAGTCTGATTGACCTGCCACCAGGAAGAGGGGGTTCCAAACCCTCCCAAATTTCATAAATATGTTTCAGTGGGACATCTTTCAATCTGGCTAAGCAGGATTTTAAAATCTTTTTCAAGCCATGAACCTCTTCAACAGTTGGGGAATGCCTTTGAACTCCTCAGGATGTTTTCTAATACATAGAATAAAATATGTACAACTACAATTGAAACCAATTTTATTAAAATACAGTGATCCATTATTTTAAAAATCTGGTGCTATAGCCATGACTGGTGTGGTTCAGTGGAAGGAGCGCTGGCCTACAAACCA
The DNA here is from genome assembly GCA_004026585.1 of Noctilio leporinus. NCBI lineage: Eukaryota > Metazoa > Chordata > Mammalia > Chiroptera > Noctilionidae > Noctilio > Noctilio leporinus. Next base: position 19,963 of record PVIW01003849.1, on the reverse strand, counting down.
AAGGGTCACTAGTTCAGTTCCCAGTCAGGGTACATGTCTTGGTTGTGGTCCAGGTCCCCAGCTAGGGATGTGAGAGAGGCAACCACACATTGATGTTTCTCTCCTTCTCTTCCTCCCTCCCTTCCCTCTTCCTAAAATAAATAAATAAAAATTTAAAAATAAATTAAGCCCTGGTTGGTAGTTCAGTGGATAGGTGCCGGCCTGTGAACCCGAAGGTTGCTGGTTCAATTCCCAGCCAGGGCACATAACGAGGTTGCAAGCCAGGTCTCCAGCCAGGTCTGTAGCTGGAGGCAGCTGAAAGGCAACCATACATCGATGTTTCTCTCCCTCTCTGCAAATAATAAGTAAAATCTTTAAAAATAAAAATAAAAAATAAATTAAAGTCTGGTGCTACAGTAATATTGTATGTTTCTTTATTTGTTCATAAAGAGCTAACGGCAGCCCTGTCTGGGTTCCTCAGTTGGTTGGAGCATTGTCCCGTGCACCAAAATGTTGCTGGTTCCACTTGGCAGGGCATATACCTAGGTTGTGGGTTCGATCCCTTATTTGAGCACATAGGAAGGCAACTGATGGGTGTTTCTCTTTCACTTTGATCTCTCTCTCTCCCTCCTTCTCTCTCTCAAATCAATAAATATATCTTCAAGTGAGGATTAAAAAAAATCTAATGGCAAAGCTAACAATCTCCATAGTTTTGAACTAGGGCAACCATCAATTATTTTTCAAGAATAATTACTACAATTGTATAGTAGTATGGAAATATCTGTGATTTCTATTGGAGACAAAGTCACCGGGATTGCTGCTTATGTTTAAAATAAAAGGAAATGTTCATTTCAGCTAGAAGTTGGGGAAAGTAAAGAGATAACTTTTGGTGGGATTGACTTTGGGGGGAATGGGTGGGTGGGGAGGAGGACAGAGGGGAGCAAAAAGAGGATGGATGTAATACAACAAACAATAAAATTAAAAAAAAAAGAGAGATAACTTTTTGCATCGTATTTCACAAGCCCCTTGAGTTCTATTCACAGACTTATGTGGGGATCTCTGACCTGCAGGTGAAGCACCTGGACTAGTATTTCCTATGTGCAGGGGCAGCCTCGTCAAAGACTTACTGTAAAATTCAATACATCACATCTTTAGGTTTCTTTCCTTATGGAATAAATTTTCTGGACTAGTCAAAAAATGTTTTTCAACCAGTACATATTTTCAAATTTGGGGAAAAAGAAATTTGGCTAAAAAAAGCAGGTTGTAAGGAAATTAGAAATCAAAGAAAGTCTGGAAACTATGCATTTCGGCAATGAATAGTGAAGGAAAATTTCAAAGTTCTTCACTGGACTTATCTGGTGGTAAATAGCTGGGCTTCTGGTGAGAACTCATGAATCTTCCTGAATGAGCTGGATATCCAGTCCTCTATCCCCTCCTGTATAAGAGACCTGAGTTTAATTTGATCTTGCAGAGCTCTTCAGTTGGCTCGGCAGGAAATGGTAGCTGCTTCAGCATTTGGAACTGGGTAGGGTTAGCTACCCTCCCATGTCTCATCACTGGGTTATAACAAAAGTGGGCCTCAAGCTGAATTCAAACACACACAGACAGTTATTAGACATTTATTAGCAGAGCAAGCACAAAACAGTTCATTCCAAAACCTATTCTGGAAGCTCAATGAAGTTCCACTTCTCTGCCCAGGTGCCATGGGTGCAACATGAGATGCCAAGGCTGGAAGGGGATGAGAGGCAATCAAACTTCAGGCTCAACCCTAAGGTCACAGGCTAGAGTTCTCCAAATCCTTTCACCTTGGTCTGAAATGCCTAAATTGTTTTAACCAATCCAAACTTGAGTACTTTTAGTTTTACCAATGGGAGCACATTGGGCATTTATCATGCTAAATAACAAGACCTGTTTTTTTACTCATTTTCAAAAGCCAATATGCTTATTAGAAAAGCCAGAAAAGCCTAGGTTGCAGATAGAGACCAGGGTGGCAGAAGGCCCAGCAACAACCATTCTGATAGAATGCTCGCTAACCACTCCTGGTCTTCTTCACATTTTCCTCTGCACTGAAACATTTTATTATGAAAATGTTCAAACATATAGAAAACTTGAGAGGGTTGTACAGTGAATACCCATATACCACCATCTCCATCAGTGGCTCCAAATATTTGTGTGCATCAGAATCCCCATCAGGGCTTGTTTAAACACACATGGATGGGCTTCACTCTCATAGTTTCTGATTCTGGATGTCTGGCCAAAAAATATGCATTTCTAACAAGTTTCTAGGTGGTGTTGATGCTTCTGGTTCCTGTACATCACTTTAAAACCACTGGCCTTTGTTCTATCATTAATATTTTGCTACATTTTTATCACATGTTCACTCATGCATCCATTCACCCATCTATGCCGGCTAGTGGCTACTGTATTGGACATCATAGGTGTAGAAGAAACCATTAACTAGGACCCTGTGACTGAGAAGGGAAAAGATTGAGCTGTGGATGATATTGATAGTAATAACAATATATAAGAGCAGTTTTTTTAAAAAAAAGTTTTTCTTTATTATTTTTAGAGAGAGGAGAAGGGAGAGAGGCAGAGAAGAAGAAAGACATCAATGCATGGTTGCCTTTCACCTGCCTCCAGCTATGGACCTGGCTGAAGACCTGGCTTGCAACCTGGTTATGTGCTGTGGCTGGGAATTGAACCAGTGACCTTTGGATTCGCAGGCTGGCGCCTTATCCACTGTGCCACCAGCCAGGGCTATAGGAGCAGTTTTTGGTGTGCAAAGACTTCCACAGACATCTTCTCATATGGTACTGTAGCAGCACTATCAGATAATTATTTTCATCATCATTGTTTCGTTATGAGAAAATGAAGGTTCTTTGAGTAAAAGTGGCTTTCTCAGCAATATTTAGTGAGTATGTGACACTGTCTGGTCTTTCTCCCCTAAGACAACTTATCCCCACATGAATTCCCAGGAAGCAGAAACCCTAGAATCTCAGTGTCATTGAGGATCATGAAAGCAAGCAGGGTTCTTCTTCAGTCATTCCTAATAATGAATTGCCATGAAAAAGGATAAAATGATAAAAGGGTCAGTAACTCCCACCAGGGCTTCTCAGATGGGATTATTTAAAATGAAGATAAATGGCAGGGTACTCAATTACTTAGAGCATCGTCCTGATACACCAAACTTGCAGGTTCAACCCCTGGTAAGAGCACATACAAGAATCAACCCCCTAGTGAGTCTCCAGGGAAGATCTGGTCAAGATGCCAGTGTAGGCAGACATGGCTCATTTCTTTGCACAACACATCAAAATCACAACTAAAATATAAAACAATCATCAGCCAGAACTGTCAGAAACCAAATTGAGTGGATGTCTGACAACTACGAAGTTAAAGAAACCACCTCCACTGGGACAGGTAGGAGAGGTGCACAGGTGGAATGGGCTGACCTCTCACCCATGTGTGGTAAACAAAAAACTAGGAAGGATATCTCAGGAACAAGGAGTCTCAGCCCCACACCAGGCCTCCAAGCCCAGAGTACCAGTGCCAGGAACCCAAGTCCCCACAACTTTTGGCTGCAAAAACCAGTGGGGATTGAGTCAGTGGAGAAAATTTCTGGACCCCCTAGCAGTTCCTCTTAAAGAACCCACACACAGGCTCACCTACTCAGACTCACTCTCTCTGAGTTCCACACTGGAGTAGCAGCTTGAAAGGCACCAGTGGCATACAGTGGCATCAAGGCAAGCAAAGGCCATTGTCTCTTTTCTAAACCCTCCACCCACAGAGTCAGCAAGCTGGTGCCACATCTGAGATTCCATCAACCTGGCTAACACTGTGTGACCCACTAGGGAGATCTTCAGAGACTCCATCCCACCCAATATGCTTTTCCCTATGAATGGCTGGTCTTGGCTCATGCTTCCCAACTTCCTAAATCCTATCAAACAAGCAATAGCTGGAGTGAGCCCCAGGCCCAGCACTAGCAGGAACCAGCCTAGATTCACAGCTTGACTTTGTCTGGGAATCTTCAAGCTCAGAGCAAAAAGCAGTCACCTTAGATGGCTTTTTATAGCTTAGGCAGAGTGCCCCAGGCAAAAGATGGGTGGGTTGACTTTGGCTTACACTACATGGAAAACCCCAGGGCCAGTGCACCCAGTGGACAGCTACACACCTTGTCGGAGTACTACCATCCTGTCTCTGCACAGCTGATCCTCCATGGATGGCAGAGGCTGGTGGTCAGTAGTGACAACCAATCCTTGCAGCTGACTGGCCTGAGTAAACCCCTTCCATTGACCTGCCAACAGCAACCAAGATTCAACCATAAGAGGAGCGTTTACTCAGACCACATGAGGGAAACACCTTGAGTACCTGCTTGAATAATAGGGGAGGCTGTGCCACTGGATCCTACAGGACACTACTTACATTAGTCCACACTATGAAGACATGTAATCAAAGCAGCTCTACCCAATACCCAGAAACAAAACACAGGGAGTCTGCCAAACTGAGAAGGCAAAGAAATATGGTCCAAATGAAAGAATAGACAGAACCCCAGAAAAAGAACTAAGCAAAACAGAGATAGTCAACCTGTCAAATGCAGAGTTCAAAACACTGGTGATCATGATACTCAGATAAATGATTGAGTTTGGCTACAATATAAAGGAAGAAATAAAAGTTATACAAATCAAAATAAACAGAAATATACAGGGTAACAACAGTGATGGGAAGGAAGCCAGGATTCAAACCAACAATTTGGAACAAAAAAAAGAAAGAAACATTTACCCAGAACAGAAAGAAGAAACAAGAATTGGAAAAAATGAGATGAGGATTAGGGAAATGGGACAGCTCTTAACATACCAACCTCCAAATCAGAAAGAGAAGAGACAGAGCAAAAAATTGATAATAACTTATTTATTTTTAATAGTAAAAGAAAAATGTCCTTATATGGCAAAGGAAATAGACATACAAGTCCAGAAAGCACAGAGTCCCAAACAAGCTGGGCCCAAAGAGGACCACACCAAGACACATCATAATTAAAATTTTAAAGGTTAGGGCCCTGGCTGGTGGCACAGTGGATAAGGTGCTGGCCTGTGAACCCAAAGGTCACTGGTTCGATTCCCAGTCAGGGCACATAACCAGGTTTCAAGCCAGGTCTCCAGCTGGGTCTATAGCTTGGGACAGGTGAAAGGCAACCATACATTGATGTTTCTCTCCCTTTCTTTCTTTCTCCCTGCCTTTCTCTCCAGAAATAATGAATAAAATCTTTAAAGTAAATAAATATATATATAAATAAATAAGATAACCAAGTAATGAATGCATAAATAAATGGAAAAAACAATGTATTTCTCTTTTTTCCCCCTTCTTCTCTCCCTGTGTCCCTTCCTCTTCTCATACTCTAAAAATCAATATATTAAAAAAAGAGCCCTGACTGGTGTGCCTCTGTGGATGGAGTGCTGGCCTGTGAACTAAAGGGTCACTGGTTTGATTCCCAGTCAAGGCACGTACCTTTGTTGTGGGCCAGGTCCCCATTTGTGGGAGAGTAAGAGGTAAACAATTGATGTATCTTTTGCAGATCAATGTTTTTCTCTTTCTCTTCCTCCCTCTCTTCCCCTCTCTCTAAAAATAATTTTTAAATATATTTTAAATATTAAAGAAAAGAAGATACCTGGGTCCAAAATCCTGACACTCTAATTGAGGAAGACTGAAGTGGGAACTCAAGGATTTTTATCAAGAGTCCCAGGATGCTGATATAGATGTTCCTATGCCCCAGGAGTTTCCATAGATCACCTGGAAGTATATGTAGGACCTTGAAATTAGAGTTCCACTCAGGCACTGAAATTCACGTGAAAAGTTGTCTGAACTCAGACAGCCCTAAAGTAAAGTGGAATGCTGCAGAATTATGAATCATTATGCTATAGAAGGCTTAATGATATTTTAGGGTGTTTGTTATGTGAGAAAGGAGGTTACTAGATTTGTGTATTTTTCTGTAGTATGTTATACTCGATTAAAAGATTTTAAGGAGATTATTAAACAAATGATACAGTGTCATTCATATATATATATATATACACACACACACACACACACAATCTCCACATAAAATGGAAAACACCCAAATATTCACAGTGGTAATCACTGCCTGACAGGTTATAGATCATTTAAGTTTTTTTTCTCCTTTTACCCTGATGCTTTTTCTGAATTTTCTACAATTAATATATACTAGTTCAGTAAGAAATAAGGACAAAATTAAGGGAATACTTATAAAGAGAGGATTTGAAAGATAAGTCCAACTAGTAATCACTTCATTCTATACATGAGGTCTTAGGAAAACTTGACATTGGGTAGTTTTTTAAAAATTCATGGCTTCTCATTTGGGGTATAAATTAATTCCATCCATGCTCAGTGCACAGGCATAGTAATTGTAAATGGGAATGTTATATCTTACATGTCCCCTTCCTGGCTGGAGGCTTCTTTAAGGAGCCTCTGTCCACTAGGTGCTGACTAGATGTTAGGCACTTTGCATCTTGATGCCATAGGGAGGAAAACTCTGAGGCTTCAGGCACCAGAGGTGAGTTGTTTTTCAAAGACAACAAACCAAAGCCACAGATTACGCAGCAGAGCATGCTTATTGGAGAGAACTTGGACTTTCAGATGCACCTGGAACCAAAGCCTAACGTTCCTGCCCCATGGACCCAAAAAACTGAACGTGATAAAAACTTGAACACCAGAGCCCTTTCAGAAGTCAAGGGTCTGTTGTCCAGAAAGATCTGGTGCTAATGCTTGCTTCCCACCAGTGCTAAACACTAATAAACCCTTGGCCAGGCTACCTAAGGAAGATGAATTTGAGGCCCATTAGGTCTCCCATCTTATTGGTCGGCACCTTCTAGATCAAAAACCTTTTCTTACTTCAAACTCTGGTGCTTTAAGTGCTAGCTTTTTTTTTTTTTTTTTTTTTTTTTAAGCACATTTTATTGATTATGCTGTTATAGTTGTCCCAATTTATTTTCCCTTTGCTCATCTCCACCCAGCACTCCCCTCCCTCCAGCAATCCCACCCCTTTTAGTTCATGTCCATGGATCATGGGTGTAAGTTCTTTGGCTTTATCTTTTCCTGAACTGTTCTTTTTTTTTTTTTTTTTTTCACTTTAATTTTATTGTTGTTGTATTACATTTATCCCATTTTCCTCCCACTTATCTCCCCATCCTTCCGCCCATAGTCAGTCCCCACATGTTGTCCATGTCTATGGGTCATCCATACTAGTTCCTTGACTAAATTGTTCCCTTTCTTTGCCTTTCTCCCCTTTCCCTTCCCCTCTGCACACTGGAAGTCTGTTCCTTGTTTCCATGTCTCTGGTTCTGTTTTCCTTGTTTGTTTTGTTTATTAACTTCCTGTATTAGGTGAGATCCTATGGTATTTATCTCTCACTGACTGGCTTATTTCACTAAGGATAACACTCTCCAGTTCCATCCATGTTGTCGTAAAAGGTGGGAGGTCCTTCTTTTTCTCTGCTGTGTAGTATTCCATTGTGTAAATGTACCAAAGTTTTTTGATCCAATCATCCACTGATGGGTACTTAGGCTGTTTCCAGCACTTGGCTATTGTATATAGCGCTGCTATGAACATATGGGTACATAGGTTCTTCTGAAACCATGTTTTAGGGTTCTTCATGTATAATCCTAGTAGTGGAATTATTGCGTCAAAAGGCAGTTCCATTTTTCATTTTTTGAGGAAATTCAATACTGTTTTCCATAGTAGCTGCACCAGTTTGCATCCCATCAGCAGTGTACCAGGGATCCCTTTTCCGCACATCCTCACCAGAGCTTGTTTGTTGGTTTGTTAATGATGGCCATTCTGACAGGTGTAAGGTGGTATCTCATTGTGGTTTTAATTTGCATCTCTCTGATGGCTAGTGATGTTGAGCATTCTTTCATATGCCTATGGGCCCTTTGTATGTCCTCCTCAGAGAAGTGTCTGTTCAGGTCATTTGCCCATTTTTTAATTGGGTTGTATGTTTCCTTGGTGTTGAGTCACATAAATTCTTTATATATTTTGGAGATGATACCCTTGTCTGAGGTGTCATTGGCAAATATATTTTCCCATACAGTTGATTCCCTTTTAATTTTGCTGATGTTTTCTTTAGCTGAACAGAAACCTTTCAGTTTTAATATAGTCCCATTTGTTTATTTGTTCCTTTATTTCCTTTGCCCTTGGAGAAGTATCGGTGAAAATATTGCTGTGTGGGATATCTGAAAATTTACTTCTTGTGTTTTCCTCTAGGACTTTTATGGTGTCACATCTTATGTTTAAGTTCGATATCCATCTTGAGTTTATTCTGGTGTATGGTGTAAGTTGGTAGTCTGGTTTTATTTTTTTGTATGTTCCTCTCCAGTTCTCCAACATCACTTTTTGAAGAGTCTTTTTTTTTTTCTTTTTAAGATTTTATTTATTATTTATTATTTATTATTTTTGTAGAGAGGGGTAGGGAGAGAGGGAGAGAGAAATCTATGTATGGTTGCCTTTCACCTGCCTTCAGCTATGGACCTGGCTGGAGACCTGGCTTGCAACCTGTTTATGTGCCCTGGTTGGGGAATCAAACCAGCGGCCTTTGGGTTCGCAGGCCATCGCCTTATCCACTGTGCCACCAGTCAGGGCTTGAAAAGGCTTTTTTCATTCCGTTTTATGTTTCTTCCCCCTTTGATGAATATTAATTGATCATAGAGTCCTGAGCTTATTTCTGGGCTCTCTATTCTGTTCCATTGATCTATACATCTATTCTTATGCCAGTACCAGACTGTTCAGATTACAGTGGTCTTGTTGTATAGTTTGATACCCAATATTGTAATTCCTCCTTCTTTGTTCTTCTTTCTCAAGATGGTTGTGGATATTCATGGTCGTTTCTGGCTCCATATAAAGGTTTGAAGTATTTTTTCTTGTTCGGTGAAATATGTCATTGGTATTTTCATTGGGATTTCATTGAATCTATAGATTGCTTTGGGTAGTATGGACACTTTAATGATGTTAATTCTTCCCATTCATGCACATGGTATAGGATTCCATTTATTTGTATCTGCCTTAATTTCTTTCTTCAGTGTTCTGTAGTTTTCTGAGAACAAGTTTTTTACCTCCTTGGCTAAGTTTATTCCTAAGTACTTTATTTTTCTTGTTGCTACTATAAATGGGATTTATTTTCTAGCTTTTATCTCTGATGTTTCATTGTTGGTATACAAAAATGCCTTTGATTTCTGAATATTGACTTTATATCCAGCTATTTTGCTAAATTTGTTTAGTAGATTGAGTAGATTTTTGGTGGAGCCTATCAAGTTTTGTATAGTTCTGTCACACCTGTTACTTATAAGGGGCAGAGCCTTGGGAATTCATCAGTGCAGGGTGACCTGTTTCACCATGTTGTGGCACTGCATGTGGGGAAGGGGTCTTAGAAGAAACAATTTCTCTTGCCCATTGAAACCAGCAGTTTCTTCCTCTGCTCCAACATCCCTGTTTTTCACAATCAGAATCGATGTGGCTCTATTTTTCTTGGTGTTGGAACCGTGGGCTGTTTGGTCTGGCCCTGGGATTGCTTCCCAGGTTTAAGTGTATGACTGTGCTATTCACTGGGGTGTCAGGTCCAGTGCTGTTGTTGCCACTTTCCTCCCCTACTTGTCTATTTCTTCTTCATTTGTTGCACTTCCATGTCATTTGATTTTCTGAAATTTCTGCATTATTATTTATCTAGTTTTGAGGTAGATGTAAATATCTTCTAGTTGTGAGGGAGATGCAGCATGTCTACTTATGCCTCCATCTTTCCATCTTGGCTGGAAGTCCCAAGTGCTGGCTTTCCAAAGAAAAAGGATGTTTCAGGGCAGCCCTGGGGCTCTGGCTAGTGCCTGATACACACATCTTTAGGTTGGCAAGCCTTCTATTGCTGAGGATTTCACCTGTCTGGTCAGGGAAGCTCTGGTGCCTGGGGAGAGGCTGCATCAGGGCTGGATGAGAGCCCAATTTGGATTATCCAGCAAATTGCTGAACCCAGTTGGTTCCAAGAGGATTTGTATCCTGGACACATTGCCAGGGCCTGCCCTCTGCATTCCTGCGCCCCAGGGAGGAGCACAGTGAGCCACCTCTCCTAAAAAATAGTGGCATGAAAGTTTTTGTAAGCCTTCCGTGAAATAATTCATATAACATGCTGAGCATGACACCTGGCTTTGAGGAAACTCACTGTAGTGGTTAACAGTGCTGCTGCTGCTGTAGAAAAACTGACTGTTATTAGTGAATAAATGAATAATAGTGAGAAGATATTTGAATGAAGGACTCTGCCAGGATGGAGAAGGGAAAGTATGTGAGCAGATAGTCATGATTCCCAATCTGTTCCCTGAAATTTCCCTCCTACATTCTCCTCTGAGTCTCTCCCAGCAAATCTCGTTTATTCTGCATATCTCATCAGCAGGCTCCGGCACCCACCCCCAGTTTAGCTTTTCTCCCTTTTTATTCTATTTTGTGTTCCAGCCCCATCTTCACATACACCTCCTGGGCAGGATTTGCCTGTAGATCAGAATCAAAGACGAGCTCTGACTAATGTGGCTCAGTGGATTGAGTGCCAGCCTGTGAACCAAAAAGTTGCTGGTTCAATTCCCAGTCAGGACACATGCCTGAGCTGTAGGCCAGGTCCCCAGTTGAGGGTGTGTGAAAGGCAACCACACATTGATATTTCTCTCCCTCTCATTCTCCCTCCCTTCCCCTCTCTCTAACACAATAAATAAATAAAATCTTTTTTAAAAAAAGCACTAGAGAGAGTGGTGTGAAAGGGACTAGGCCTGTTGATAAGTACATAAATGCCAGCAAAATTCTAGCTTTTCTGACAAAACAAACTATTCCTTCCACTTTTCACAGGGGTAAGTTGTATTTCATTTAATAACAGAGTACAAAAATAAACTAAAAGAAGAAAAAAAGTTACCCCAAAAGGAATAATGAGGCTGAGAGCACTTCCAGAGGAAACCCCTCCTCCTACAGAGGTGGGAGGTGGTAGCTGAGGTAGATCTTGTTTATGGAACATCAAGATATCATCACAGGAGAGGAGGTTTAAAATTCCACACATTTTTGACATTTATATTTCATAAATTCAGCCCTGGCTGGTGTGGCTCAGTGGATTGAGCACCAGCCTGCAAACCCAAGTGTTGCTGGTTTGATTCCCAATCGGGATACAGACCCAGCTTGCAAGCCAGGTCTCCAGCCAGGTCCCTAGCTGGAGGCAGGTGAAAGGCAATCCATACATTGATACTTCTCTCCCTTTCTTCCTCCTCCCTTCCCCTATCCCTAAAAATAATGACTAAAATCTTTAAAATAAATATATAAGTGAAAGGTATATAAAAAAGAAATTCATCATTTTTTCTTTGTTTAAGGAAAAACTTTTGTTATGGGTTAGTCTTCCCAAAAAAATTTGTTGGAGATCTCACCCCCAGGACCTGAGAATGTGACTAAATAAGAAAACAGGGCCTTTACAGAGTTGGGGCAGTTACAATGAAGTCATTAGGGTGGGCCCTAATCCAACATGACTGTCATTCCTTATAAAAGGGTAAATTTGGACACAGGCACACACAGATGGAGAATGTTGTGTGAATATGAAGGCAGAGAGTGGAGTGCTGTTGCTACAAGCCAAGGAACATTAAAAATTGCCAAAAAATACACCAGAAGCTTGGGAAGAAGCTGGAGCAGATTCTCCTTACAGCCTCAGAAGGAACCAACCTTGTGGACAGCTTCATCTCAGACCTCCAGCCTTCAGGACCATGAGAAGAGAATTTCTGCTGTTTAAGTCACTTAGTCTGTGATGGTGCTACTTTGTTATTGCAGCCTTAGGAAACTAGTACAGATTTTATTTAATTTTCTTATTGTTATGGTATTATATATCCGTCAGAAAACATGCCAGAAAATGAAAAAAGTACAAGGGAGTAAAATTAATGTTACCAGTGACCTATGACCAGAGATGTTTTTCCCATCTTCATTTGCTTATTCTTCAGGACATCATCACTGATATAATATAGTGGGTGCTGTGCTGGACCCAGAGGAATGGCACGGAGAAGACAGACAAAGCCTTGGCCAGTTTCACTGGGCAAGCAGTAAAAATTCAGGGAGAGGTAAGGGCTGGGAAGATAGTAAAGTGGTGAGGGAGCAAGTGGCTGAATAAGGGCAGCAGGGTTTAGGGAGTTTGGGAAAGGTTTCTCTGAGGAGATAATACTTGAAAGAAACTTGAAGGAAAGGAGAGGACAAGCAATGTGAACATTTGTGAGAAAAACATCTGCCTGGTGTGTTCAAGGAACAGCAAGAGGCCCCCGCCCCAGGAATAACAGAGAGAGGTGAGAGAAGCAGATAAGGTCACATTTTATTCTATGTGATGAAACGCCTTTGGAGGGTGAGAAAGGGACTGAGGGGTCCTAGCTAGCAAGGTTCACTCTGGCTGCTAGAGCAGAGGGGCCATGGGAGGCCCTGGGATATGCCAGGAAGCTGTTGTGGCAATCCAGGTGAGATGCCCACAGTGTTCACAAGCACACTGGTTGTGACTATGTGTTTAGTGGAGGGGAGATGACACCCTTAATACCTTAATATTTCTAAATAGTCTTCTAGAAATTATATTTTTAATATCTTTTTAAAAACAAAAAAGGGGTTTTTACTATATGTAGAATTATGTTATATGGTTTCTTTATTAAATGATTCATAAACTAGCATTTCATCTAGTAACTAGAAAGGTACTCCTAAGATGTGGAAGGTTTTTATAAGTAGAAAGAGAGTGGGACTAAGAAGTTAAGACTGAACTATTTCAGGCACGGACATGTTTTCTTAGGAGAGGGCAGAGGGTCTTAGCAGGCAGATGACCTCACAGGTACTGACCAGGGAATTCCAGACCCGTTTAAAATTCTCCTGGGAGGGGCAGAAACTGCATTACATTAAGCATTAAATTTTTGTTTTGGTGATGACTCCATTTCAGTAGATGTTTCTTTCTTTTCTTTTCTTTCTTTCTTTCTTTCTTTCTTTCTTTCTTTCTTTCTTTCTTTTTAAATAACTGCTTAAACTTAGGAATATGTCATAAATGTGTGTCCACATCAAGCAATTTAGATCTAGAAAATTATTTATATTTTTGTACAGTTTTCCATTCTATTTTTAAAAAGATTTTATTCATTATTTCCAGAGAAAAGGGCAAGGAGAGAGACAGAGAAGGAGAGAAACATCAATGTATGGTCGCCTTTCACCTGCCTACAGATACAGACCTGGCTGGAGACCTGGTTATATGCCCTGGCTGGGGAATCGAACCAGCGACCTTTGGGTTTGCAGGCTGGTGCCTTATCCACTGTGCTACCAGCCAGGGACCATTCTATTTTATGAATGTTCCATAACTTATTTAACTAGTGTGATGTGTAAATCCTTTCCAGTTTTTAGAGTTTTATAAATAAACCCATAATGGGTGTTCTCATAGATATGTGTTATCTCATCTAATTATTCCTTTTGAGGTAGGATTGCTGAATGAAGGGTATGTATAGTATTTTTATTTTTTTAAGTATTTTAATTTATTATTTTTAGAGAGAAGGGAAAGGAGAGAGGTAGAGAGGGAGAGAGACATCAATGTATGCTATGGACCTGGCTGGAGACCTGGCTTGCAACCTGGTTATGTGCCCTGGCTGGGAATTAAACCTGCGACCTTTGGGTTCGCAGGCTGGTGCCTAATCCACTGTGCCACCAGCCAGGGCTACAGTATTTTTAAAAGTCTGCAACATACTGCCTAATGATTTCTCAAAAAGGTCATCAGGTTTCACCTTCCTGACAGCTTTCTATGCCTGTGCCCACTTCCCCACACCTGTTCCAGCAGGAGGTTTAGAAGCCCATCTACGCTAGTCTTATTTTCACTGGCACAAGTCAGTGTTTTTTGTTCAATTTTAAAAATATATATTTATTTGTTTTTTAGAGAGAGGAGAAGGGAGGGAGAAAGAGAGGGAGAGAAACATTGATCCGTTGCCTTTCTTACAGGGACCAAACCTGCAACACAGGCATGTGCCCTGGCTGGGGAGTGAACCAGCCACCTTTTACTTTGGGTGGGACAATGCCCAATAATCTTGAGCCATACCAGTCACAGCCAAGTCAATGTATTTTGGAAAGGAGGTTTGAGAGCATTTGGAAAAGAGATTCCCAGGCAGGTTAAGGAAGGGAAGTGAACATGGGCACTGGTGTGGCCACTCTCAGGTTGCGGTACTGGCATGACATTAGATCATTTTGTTGATGTTTATAAAGTGGTTTTACACACTGAAGCTGGCATCATTATCCTTATTATTGCTATTGTTCCTGCTATTTAAGAAAAGTATTTTATTGAATTTAGGTAAAAGGGAAGGGAAGGAGAAAGAGAAACATCAATGTGCAAGAGAAGCATTGATTGGCTGCTCTCACATGTGCCCCGACAAGGGACTGATTGTACAACCCAGGCATACGGCCTGGGTGAAATCAAACTGGTGGTCTTTCTCTTCGTAAGACAATGATGCCAAAACAACTGAACCACACTGGTTAGGACTGCTCCTTCTATTTTTTTCTTTATTGTTTCTGCTATTTTAATCTTCAAAATACAAATGGGGGAAAAACTAAAAGGCAACAGAGAATCAGAGTTTACCAATGGTCTAAAACAAAACACTCAGGCCTTGGCTAGTGTGGCTTAGTAGATTGGCACTGGCCTGTGAACCCAAAGGTCACTGGTTCAATTCCCTAGTCAGGGCACATAACCAGGTTGCAAGCCAGGTCTCCAGCCAGGTCCCCAGTTGGAGGCAGGTGAAAGGCAACCATACATTGATGCTCCTCTCCCTTTCTTCCTCCCTCCCTGCTGTTCTCTCTAAAAATAATGAATAAAATCTTTAAAAAACAAAACAAAAAAACACTCAGCAAATAACCAAGTCAGTCCTGAAACATATATTCTGATTCCTGCTCTAGGGCTTTTTCCAATTAAGCTGCCTTTTTTTTGCCCCCTGGTTCATTTTATTTGCTTGTTTGTGTTGTGCATCAACTCTTAGCTTGTCAGGGACAGAAAGTGGGACTCACCCTCTACTCCTATTGCCTGCATCTGCTTACATTCATGCATGAGAGCACCTCCATTCATGCCATCCAGCCTGATGGCCAAATGCCAAGTGACTGGTGGGAGAGATGACTTCTTCAACATGTTTTTTAGTGAGACAGCCACTGGCAATCATGTAGGGAAACTGGTTCTGGGTTCACCTCCCTGGCAATATACTGTCTCTCTGTCAATTTTGGCAAGAAGTCCAAACTGGAATTTTCCATTTACCCAGCCCTTCAGGTTCCCACAGCTGTAGCTGAGCCCTACAACTCCATCCTCACCACCCACACCACCCACACGACCCTGGAGCACTGTGATCGTGTCTTAATAGTTGACAATGAAGTCTTCCAGGACAGGTACCATAGAAACCTTGATATTGAGTGCCCAACCTATACTAGCCTTAACTGCCTAATAAGTCAGATTGTATCTTCCATCATTGCTTCTCTCAGGTTTAATGAAGCCCTGAATGTTGATTTGACTAAATTCCAGACCAACCTAGTGTCCTATACCTTTATCCACTTTCCTCTGGCCATGTATGCCCCTTCCATTTCTGCTGAGAAAGCCTGTCATTTGCATTATGTAGCAGAGATCAGCCAACCAGATGGTGAAATGTGACCCTTGCAATGGTAAATACATGGCTTGCTGCCTGTTGTACCATTGTGACGTGGTTCAAAAAGATGTCAATGCTACCATTGCCATGGTGAAGAACAAATGCAGCTTCAGAGTTGTCCTTCATTACTGGCCTCCCACTGTGGTGCCTGCTGGAGACCTGGCCAAAGTATAGCAAGCTATGTGTGTGCTAAGGCCTGGGCTCGCCTGGCCTTATGTATGCCAAGTGTGTCTTTGTCCACTGGTACATGGGTGAGGGCATAGAAAAAAGAGATCTGTCTGAAGCCCAAGAAGATGCAGCTGCCCTTGAGAAGAATTATGAAGATGTTGGTGTGGACTCGGTTGTAAGAGAGAATGAGGAAGGAGAGGAATGATAATTACCATTCTTTTCAGCCCTGCAGTATGTCATACTCAGGACTTCAGGTTCAACAGCTGCTTTCTGGTTAGATTTTCTTTGCTTTTATCTGTGATCATGTCTTTTCTTTTTATGAATACCTATAATATTTTCTCCTCATGTTTCAAAGTAAAGACATTGAGAAAGAAACAAAAAAAACTAAGAGGTATACCAACCAGGAGACCATTAGATCCTGACTTTTAAAAAAATGAGCATTTGAAAGCTTTATTAGACAATTAGAATTTTGAACATTGCTCATTTAATATTAATAAATTAATATATTTTTGTATTTAAGATTTAAAAAATTCATTATTTTTAGAAAGAAGGGCAGGGAAGGGGGGAGAAAGGGAGAGAAACATCAATGTATGGTTGCCCTTCACCTGCCTCCAGTGGGGACCTGGCTGGAGACCTAGCTTGCAACCTGGTTATGTGTCCTGGCTGGGAACTGAACTAGCACCCTTGGGTTCACAGACTGGCACCAATCCACTGATCCACACCAGCCAGGGCTAAATTAATATTTTAAAAGTATAGGTATAATAATGGTATTAGGCTTATATTTTAAAAGAAAAATCTTACATTTTAGGAATACTGGAAATGTATGGCTGGAATAATATTATTTCTGGGATTTGCTTTAAAACTATCTGGGATGGAAGAATAGGTGGGGCATAAACAGAATATGACATGTTCCTAGTTGATCACTATCAAAGCTGGATAGGATCTTGGGGGAGTCAGAGTACTAGTCTACTACTTTTGTATACATTTGAAAATTTCCATGATAGAAACTTCCTAAAAATCAGCATTTAAGTATTAAGTAGATAAAAGAACACTAATCATTTATTCAACATAGTTTAAGATTTTAAAAAATATATTAGAGACAACTGAGCCCTGGCCTGGTGGCTAAGTTGGTTGACATGTCATCCTTTACACCAAAAGGCTGCAGGTTTGATCCCCAGTCAGGGCGCATATGGAGGCAACCAATTGATGTTTCTCTCTCACATTGATATTTCTCTCTCTCTCTCTTTCTTCCTCTCTCTCTCTCCAAAGTTAGTAAAAAACATATCATCAGGTAAGGATTAAAAAAATTAAACACAACTGAAATGCAGGTAAACTAATATTTTTGGTACAGCCTGGGATGGAACACTATACTCCTATTACAAATGTATTATGATAAATGTTACTTTTAATTCAGTTTAAAACATTATAAAGTTATTACGTGTTCATATTTTAAAAACTCAAATAATGCAGAAGAGTAAAGTACATTCTCCCTCTCAATTCCTCTTATGTATTTTTGAGAGGCATTTTCTTGTCTCATATAAGTGTTTGGACATTACTGTTTGCAGCTTAACAATGTATGGGCACTTTTCCTTATCAGCTAAAGTTATATCACTCTTTTTAACAACTGTACAAAATTTCATTCTATGGATATAACATTTAAACCAGCCCCTAATAATGGGTAGTGGCTTAATTTTGGTATTTAAAAAAAATGTTGTAAAACATATTTAAAGGATAAATTCCTAGAAGTGGAATATTGTGGTACAACCCCATGTTGTTGTAAAGATGTGTATGTGCTTGTGTTTGTTCTGTGTATATACAAAGACAGTTTTTGATGTATGAATATAAACTCATTTATATTAGTTCCTTTTTCTCTCACATCTCCTCCACCATTGAGTCTGGACCATGAGACATGCTCACTGTCTTCAAGAGAGCCACAACAGAGAATAAGAAATGGGTCAAAAAAATAGAATTTTGATGCTTATGAAAGAGACAGAAGCTTTGAGAGGAAATACTTTTTGAGTTACCAAAACCTAATTTGAATGCCAAACTCTCAAATTTTATACCATTAACAATTGATTCTGGAAAACCTCACAATGATATAAGAGCATATTGTTCTATCCAAGAGAAGATTTAAGGTCATTGGGAGGGATGAAGAACTTCAGGGAGATGGAATGAGATCCATGGAGTTATAGATTGATGGTATCTCTGAAAACCAACCTGTTCTAGCCTGGGGAAGACTGAGAGGAATCCCATAGCTCAAGAACATGAAAGGCCCTTTGAAGAGCCCTGAGGGTTGCAATGCACTAGAGTTGTATAGCATCCTGGCTGGTTGTATAGCATCCTGAGAAGGTGATCTAAGTACAATCTCATGCGGCCCTACATGATGGAAGTGGTAGAGAAAAGGGCATCACAATGGGGACCAGGAAGACTCAGAAAACACTGATATTTGCCCAAAATATTAAAAATATATAAAATCTCATACAACCGAATAAACAAAAAACCACAAACAATCAAATTAAAATATTGGCAAGCTGTACATAGACATTTTTCCAAAGAAGACACACAGATGGCCAACAGGTACATGAAAAAAAATGCTGAACATCATTTGTTGTAAAAGAAGTACAAATAAAAACCACAATGAGATACCACCTTACACCTGTCAGAATGGCTGTTATCAAAAAGTGTTGTGGAGTATGTAGAGGAAAGGTAAGCCTTGTGCATAGTGCTTAAAATTTGAATTGGCACACCCACTAAGGAAAACAGTATGGATGGTCCTCAAAAATTAAGAATGGAGCTATCCTATGATCCCTCTTCTGGGTATTTATATAAAAAAAACAAAAACACTCATTTGAAAGTGCAATCTTCACCCTCATGTTCATTGTAGCATTATTTATAATAGTAAGGCTATGGAAGCAACCTAACCATCCATTAATTGATGAATGAATAAAGAAAATGTGGTATACAGATACATTAAAATAGTATTCAGTCATTAAAAATAAATGAATTTTTCCATTTCAAAAACATGAATGGATGTTGTAGGTATTATGCTAAGTAAAATAAGTCATAGAGAATGACAAATATTGTATGATCTTCCTTTTTTTGTTTGTTTGGTTGTTTGATTTTTCTTATATGTGGATTCTAAGATAGAAAAAACAAAACAAAACAAAACACAAGCTCATACTTACAGAGAAAAGGTTGGTGGTTGCCAGGGGTGGGAAATGGGTGAAGGACATCAAAGTGTAAATAATAATTATACTCAAAATTAATTAGTTTAGCAATGTTCAATTAATATCCATATATGTATATGTGAATACACACACCCACACCAAAACACACACACATACACACAATATATCAAGTGTTGGTGAGTACCCAAAGAACTTGAAACCCTTGTGCACCATTGGTAGGAATGTAAACTAGTGAAGCCACTATGTAAAAAGGAAAAAATAGAACTAGCTTATGATCCAGCAATTTAAATTCTAGTTATATATGTAAAATATATGAAAGCTAGATCCCAAAGATATATTTGTATTACTATTTTACAGCACCATATCTTACAGTAGCCAAGAGGTAAAAGCAGATTAGAGGATTCTGGTCAAGATGGTAAAATAAATAAATGCAGTGCTTGAATTATCCCACAGCAATATCAAGAATCCAACTAAACTACAGAAAATCCATCATGCAGGTCACCTGATATCTATGTGAACAGAAGTCCTACATAGTCTATGCCCTACAACTAAGGACATTGAGAATAAGCCACTTCAAGACTGGTAGGAGGGGCAGGAATGGGGAATGGCCTGGTTCCACACCCAACTCTAATGGTTAAAAATCAGGAGGGGAAAAAAAAAAAATCAGGAGGGACATCTCAGCTGCAGAGGTTTCCCCTAAGAAGTAACAGTCCCAGCCCCACATCAAAACTGTCAACCCAGTGTTCCTGTGCCAGGAAGAGAAGTCCCCATAACTTCTGGCTGTGAAAACAGGTGGGGGATTGTGGCTAAGTGAGACTAAGGGCTCCTCGTGTCTCAGGCATTCCTGTTAAAGGGCCCACTCACAGACTTACTAGGACTCACTCCCTCTGAGCTCCAGCACTGGCACAGCAGCTTGAAAGGGGCCACACAGGGACATACAGGGAAGGA